>JACVVK020000091.1:652500-682500 GCA_018292915.2 Batillaria attramentaria
CAAAATTCAGGCAAGATTTACGGTTCAGTTGCGGTCGGTTAGTCAGTTTCACCAGTGTATGTCTGTCCACTGTTTGTAAAATGTGCGTAAGTGTCGGTGGCTGATTGGCACACTGAGTTTATTCCAAAGAAATGCGCCCTACAAATGTCATTATTATTATTATTATTATTTAACATTTCTTATTGCAGCAAACGTGAGTATAATCAACGTGCAACACTCCCACTGAGCCAGATTTAAATCCACGCAGACATAAATTCATTATGATTTTTCTCAGTGAGGCGACTGGTGCACAAGCCCAAACTTCCATGGTAGCAACTGAGTTAACTTTGACAGAGGTTCCTTTCGCAAAATGTGCGTTCCTAACTGCCACACCGGTCTAGATTAAGGTTGGTTGATTATTATTATTATTTTGTTGTTGTTCTTCTTGTTGTTTTTGTGTTTTACTACTTTATTATCCCTTTTCGGGAAATTCGGACTGCTTCCCTCGGGGGAAGCGCGTCGCCGCGGTGCAGCGCCACCCAATACCTATCTTTTTTTTTATTCATTTTTTAAATTTATTTATTATTATTATTTTTTTGGTGGCAATTTTGCAATTTTGCTGGGGGTAGGAAAGCCGGATAACCCGGAGAGAAACCCCCGTTGAGCAGCCCGGTAACCAGGAAAAATCCGGTATCACATAATTATCACAAGCTCGACCTGGGCTCGCACCAACGCTTCATTTCCATGACATTGGTGACAGCCGTTCAATAGCGCAGCGGCTAAATCTGACGCGCTACCTGTTAGACCACCGCTCATCTCACCTATTCGGGGTTTATCGTCCATTTCCACCATGTACGGGCGATAAAAAGGACGGGACAACAAGGAAAAAGCTAGAACAAATTTCTTTCTGCCAGGATGGATTCAAACTCACGACCCGAACATTAAAAGTCCAACGGTCTACCACTCTGCTATCCCGGTTCCCCGGTTAGTGATAGGGACACATAGAAATGTGAAGATATTTAATTGAAATGAGTATCTCAGTTTTTGCACTCCGGATGGAGCAGTGAGGGCTATAAGAAATGGTTTTGGTTCTTTAAAGTACGAATTTTCCACCATAAAAATGAAACATTTAAAGTTGAATTTAGAATGTTTTCGGGTGAAAACTAGGTTGAAATCCAATTTTCTTGTTGTCTTCTTCTCCTGCCGATCTGGTCAATGTCCAACGTCACGCACGCACGCACACACACACACACACACACACACACACACACACACACACACACACACACACACACACACACACACACACACATCTCCTGTAACCATGCTAATCAATTCCTTTTGTTATCCAGGCACTCTGGAGCAAAACATATCGACACTGACGGAGTGCAACCGTTAGAAAAACACGCAAAAACATCCCTGCACGCGCCTTGTAAAAGCTGGTTTTTCCAGGGAAACAGCAGATATTTTAACATGCAGGGTGAAATTCTGCAGGCGCAAAAATCGATAATGCTGTTCTCTTGAGAGACAGCAAAAGCGGGCTCCGTTCGGCGGGTAAAGGGCAAAATGTTCTTATGCAAGCTGGCGGTTGTCATGTGCATTTTCCCCCCGGTTTGTCCAGTACGCTTTGCAGGTTCCCAACTCTAAAGCAATTAGCTGAAGTAAAATCAGTCACATTAGCAACTGTATTGCATCCATGAAGTGTCGTGAATTATCCAAAGTCTTAACTGCTACACGTATGACTGTGACTACAAGTGCAGACCCCTGACCATGCCCACTCCCAACACCACACCCACACACCCATCATTTAAACTTTAACACTGAGGATCGGTCGGGAATCCCAGTGTGCTTTGATCAAACAACCACAACAACAAGCGAAAAATACGATTGTTTGCATGTTTGCCCCCACCCCCCACACCCCCCAAAACAAAACAATACATAATTAATTAATTTAAAATACAGACTATCAGTTTCCTCATGAAAACATGACACCCCCCTCCCCCCTCCTAAACAAACAAACAAACAAACGAACAACAACAACAAGGGACATCACACGACACTGACAGATCACAAATGATTTCAAACACGGCAGACTTGTCACTGAATGGTCTTCATACAACCTAACTTGGCATCGGAAAAAGCTTCATTTCCCACTGGAATATTGTGCTTAGAACTGCTCCCCTTTCAATTTCATCCACTCGGGTCGTCCGCCATTGAGCATACAGCTGCGACACCATCTGTCAAGGTCATGGTCAGCTGTGTTGTCGTCTGCTGTGGCCTCGCTCTCGCGCCGCGAGCACAAAGACGCTGTTACTAGGCTGGCACTGCAGGATTATTCCACAAAGGGAGGGGAGGGTGGGGTGGAATAGGCGGGATCGGGTGGAAGTAAGGGGCGAATGGGGGGGGGGGAGGGTTTGAGAGGAAGGGGAAATGATAAGACATGATAAACTGATTGCAGTGCGAGGGCATTCATGTTCGAACCTTAACGGCAAAAACAGGTAAAGAAAATAAATAAATAAAAATAAAAAGAGGAAGAGGAAGAAACCCCTCCCCCATACACACTAACGCACAACAACGGCAACAACAACAACAGCGACAATTACAACAACAATAACAACGACGACGACAAACACACGGAAGAAGCAAAAGAAAATAAACTAAAATAATATAAATATAAGATTATCTGAAAAATGAAAATGAAATGACTACCACATATCACACACACACACACACACACACACACACACACACACACACACACTCGACTTTATCATGGCTTTTCCTGCCTCACTGGCAAACTAATGATGAATGATCAAACACCCACCCGTCTTTAAAGCAAATTGTAACATCATGTTGATTAATGCCATCAGTTTGGGTTTTCTGAGTGTTCGTAGGCCGTGTCAGTGTGTGTGTGTGTGTGTGTGTGTGTGTGTGTGTGTGTGTGTGTGTGTGTGTGTGTGAGAGAGAGAGAGAGAGGGAGAGAGAGAGAGAGCATCAGTGATTTGCATGAACTTGAGCAGACCCTGACTCCCTCCTCGTCCCTCATCTAAACAAACCAGCCAGTTTTCCGAAATGCCACCAGAATGTAAAATTGGTTGATCTGCTAGCTCGCACACTGGCCAACTTGTCGTCGAAACCCCCAATTCTAATCAGCGAGTCTTTGTCTGCTAGCACCGAGCATATCCCGAAACCATAGAGTTACGCAACAGCCGATGCCAGAGTGCGAAAGATTGGACCGCTGCAGCTCTGTGACCGGGAGGGACAGTGGAGCCGGAGGGATGACTAACAGTGTCAGCTAGCTTGTGTCACTGTGCCGCAGCGCCCTCGCTGGCTCCATCTCTCTCTATCTCCCCACGGAACAAGGCGAATTCTGCTGCCAGAACAGACAGGAACATTGCCTGCAGTTTAGTAGCTGACTGATTCACACGCGTACTGATCCTGGTGTATCGGGATATACCGCCATGGGTGACGATTCGGTAAGAGAACTTTTACCATTACTCAATCAATTTCAGAGTAGTGCTTTGGCAGAATTACTCCATTCCCCCGGCATTTACTGTAACTGTGCGTATTTGTAGGCAGGCCCACGGTTTCATTTAGTTCAAGGGTTATAATACGCGTTCGATTCAGCTGCATAAACCGACGTATTAACTGAATGTGAAGGCAGACGTACCCTGCATATTCCTTCGCTTCGATTTAGAAACTTGCAAGGAGCGGCTGTGTGAACGCGAATCTGTGCAAGTGTTTTTGTGACTATGCAGGCTGCGTTATCGATTTTGTCCTGCGAGGCCACAGCTGAGGGACTTCGCTTTTTATGTTGCGTTATTCTGGTTTCACTTCCGCTGAGTGAAATGTTCCCTGAAAGAGAAATTTATTCGTAGCTGTTGATGTCTTTTCATCTGACGCATAACTTCAATTTTTGTTGCGCTCTTTTCCTTCTAACGCGGCTAAGGCTTCTATGTTTGATATTTTGGCGAGCGTCTGCAATGTGATTACGCGTTCCATAGGAATCAATATTATCACCGAGCTATCCTGAATCTGACACTAATTTGTGGTGGTCCTGATGTGGCTCTTCAAAAGTCGGCGAGACCTTGTAAGCAAACGCTGATCAGTGATGATGTTGCGGCTGTAATCCACGCTATAAACTGTACAGAAAATGTCCTGTAAACTATACATAAAACGTCGATAGTATGTCCTGTAAAATATACAGAAAACGTCGGTAGTATGTCCTGTAAACTATACATAAAACGTCGATAGTATGTCCTGTAAACTATACAGAAAACATCAGTCGTATGTCCTGTTATCTATACAGAAAACGTCGGCAGTATGTCCTGTAAACTCATAGTATACTGAAAACATCGGTAGTATGTCCTGTACACGATACAGAAAACATCAGTTGTATGTCCTGTAAACGATACCGAAAACGTCGGTAGTATGTCCTGTAAACTATACAGAAAAACATCTGTAGTATGTCCTGCACATCCTGTACACGATACAGAAAACATCAGTTGTATGTCCTGTACACGATACAGAAAACATCAGTTGTATGTCCTGTACACGATACAGAAAACATCAGTTGTATGACCTGTGCACGATACAGAAAACATCAGTTGTATGTCCAGTAAACTGCACAGAAAACATCAGTAGTACATCCTGTAAACTATACACTAAACATCAGTAGTACATCCTGTAAACTATACAGAAAACATCAGTAGTACATCCTGTAAACTATACAGAAAACATCAGTAGTACATCCTGTAAACTATACACTAAACATCAGTAGTACATCCTGTAAACTATACAGAAAACATAAGTAGTACATCCTGTAAACTATACACTAAGCAGAAATAAATAAACTTGAAGAGTATCAACCTTCCAGCTTAAGTGGAGACAGTGTCACACAAACTATGCTGAACTACTGGGCCCCAGATCCAAAATTTAATCATGGTTACGAACAGAAGTTCAATCATCTTCGGTGATTCTCTGGTGTTATTTCTAAGAATTAAATTGTCTGTTTTCTGTTTGCAGGGTATTCCAGCCTACGACGTCGTGACGATCGTGGTGAGTAAAGTCAATTTCACTTTCGCGCGTTCGCGCGCGCGCGCGCGCGCACACACACACACACACACACACACACACACACACACACACACACACACACACACACACACACACACACACACACACACCTGCTGGTTCATTCCTGTACACATCCTTGCGCTTGTATGGAATGTTGCGGGGGGGGGGGGGGGGGTGGTGATCACATTAACATGATTATCCTGTCTGTCTTATTACCTGTTGTTGCATCGTCTCTACAACCTCAACCCCCTCCCCTCCCCACTCCCTTCAGGAGCCCCCCCCCCCCACACACACACACTCCTCTCCCCCGGAGCCCGATACAAGTGGCTTTCTCTAACTCTCTAGCCCGTCTGCAGTTAGTCTGTCTGTCTGTCTCAAAAACAATGTTTTCTCACTAGACCTTGTCGCCGTTGTGTGACTGTGTGACCCTGGCTGTCGGCGTCTGCACTTGTCCTCTCGCCTGAACAGCACTCGCCGTCTGTCCCTGATTCTCTTAAGAAATCAATGCTTGTCCCTGTACGTGCAAGCAGTCGCTTACAGTGTCTGCCTCTCAGTGGCTCTTCTCACTAAATCTGAACGTCGGTAGTATGTCTTGTAAACTATACAGAAAACGTCAGTAGTATGTCCTGTAAACTATACTGAAAACGTCGGTAGTATGTCCTGTAAACTATACAGAAAACGTCGGTAGTATGTCCTGTAAACTATACTGAAAACGTCGGTAGTATGTCCTGTAAACTATACAGAAAACGTCGGTAGTATGTCCTGTAAACTATGCAGAAAACGTCGGTAGTCTGTCCTGTAAACTACGAGGTATACAGAAAACGTCGGTAGTTTGTCCTGTAAACTATACAGAAAACGTCGGTAGTGTGTCCTGTAAACTATGCAGAAAACGCCGGTAGTATGTCCTGTAAACTATACAGAAAACGTCGGTAGTATGTCCTGTAAACTATACAGAAAACGTCGGTAGTATGTCCTGTAAACTATACAGAAAACGTCGGTAGTATGTCCTGTAAACTATGCAGAAAACGCCGGTAGTATGTCCTGTAAACTATGCAGAAAACGCCGGTAGTATGTCCTGTAAACTATGCAGAAAACGCCGGTAGTATGTCCTGTAAACTATACTGAAAACGTCGGTAGTCTGTCCTGTAAACTATACAGAAAACGTCGGTAGTATGTCCTGTAAACTATACAGAAAACGCCAGTAGTATGTCCTGTAAACTATACTGAAAACGTCGGTAGTATGTCCTTTAAACTATACAGAAAACGTCGGTAGTATGTCCTGTAAACTATAACATCTTTGGTTGTCAGAAAGGGAAACACGCACCAAAAAATGAAATAAAATAAAATAAAATAAAATAAATCATAAAATGATTAGTCGTTTCCTTCGTATTTCATATGTATTATTGTTATCTGTTTTTCATATACGCTGACCAGAGTCACCACAATGGTTTCAGACGCTATATTGTGACCCAAGTGACTGTTTCTGATGCACAGATGAAGCATATTCCATGAAATGGTTTCCACACGTTTTTGTATGCCTCTCATACGTACTTAGACTTCAATAAATAGGCTTGGAGGCAGAGTGAGGCATTGCATGTTTTTTTTTTTTTTCTGCAGGTTGTCCGTGAACTTCTGACATGAGTAAAAAATGTTAGGTAACCGTGCAGTCAGTGTCTTCTTCTTCTTCACAGGACCCTCCTTACGTGTTGCCCAAGAACGCGACGGGGCAACATGACGGCTACATCGTTGAACTCCTGGCTCTGGTTGCCAAGCAGGCGAGCTTCAAGTACAACCTGAGCGTCGTCAGTGGAACGTACGGGCACCAGGAACCTGATGGAACCTGGGCCGGCCTAATTGGGAAACTACAGCTGTCTAATGTAACAAGGTTTTCTCATGCCTCTTTAAAAGCCCATGCAAAAAAAAAAAATGCATTTTTACTTGAAATCTTCAGATCACTCGGAGCCACTTCAAGCCACTAATATGCAATCAAGTTTCGCGCCTTGCCTGGTGTGCAGTGGCTTGTTCTTTTTAACCAGTCTTATCATATAGTGGGCAGGGGATGGTCGTGCTCGGTTTCATAAGAGATACAGGATGATTCTTGTATAGTTTTGTATATTTCCTACTTCATATGTTTTACTTGTTAGTTTCATTTTATGTTTGTCTGTTTAAGCGCTTAGAGCTCGTTACAAAACAATAGGTTACAGCAGTAGTAGTAGTAGTAGTACATTCTTGTCTGTACTAACCATTTTCCGTATGTCAGCCTGCTGTGTACAAACCCATCCCATTACCGGCCGGAACAAAAGCACAGATTTTATAGTTCTTTCCTTTTGGGGGTTGCCGGGTTAGGGGTGGGTGCTTGAGGGTTTAACGTCCTTTTCCACCATGGGTGATACCAAACACGGGTCAACGAGAAAAAGACAAGCACAAATATTTGGCCCCAGTCGGAAATCGAACTCACGACCCGAGCACTGCAGACATCGTAATAATGCCACCATCTTCTCAACATTTCAGGGAGCCGGGATGGTCGAATGGTAGAGCGTTGGACTTCTAATGCTCGGGTCGTGAGATCGATCCCGGCTGGGGCCAAATATTTGTGCTGACTTTTTCATCGTTGCCCCGTCTTTGATATCACCCTAAATGGTGGAAAAGGACGTTAAACCCCAAACACCCACTCCACTCTCAACATTTCAGATATTGTAATGACGTGATAGTCTATAAATACCTTTCAGCCATCGTTATCATGCCATCATCTCCTTAACATTTCAGGAATTGCAATGACATCATAGTCTATAAATACCTTTCAGTCGGCCCAGATAGCGGTGGGCGCCATAGCCAAGACCCCTGTTCGTGAGAACGCCGTGAAGTTTTCTAGCCCTTTCCATTCGAGCGGCATCAGTCTCCTCTTGCCCCGTCCTCAGGCGGAGGATGGGATGGGAGAGGGACTTCTGCTGCTGATGCCCTTTACTGCCTCCACATGGACACTCATCTCACTCGCCTTCATACTGGTCAGGTCAGTAACCGCTCATACTGGTCAGGTCAGTAACGCTTCATAGTGGTCAGGTCAGTAACCGTTCATACTGGTGATGTCAGTAACTGGTCAGGTCATGTAGTCACAATTCACACTGGTCAGGTCAGTAACCGTTCATACCGGTCAGGTCAGTAACTGGTCAGGTCATGTAGTCACAATTCACACTGGTCAGGTCAGTAACCGTTCATTCTGGTCATGTCAGTAACTGGTCAGGTCAGTAACCGTTCATACTGGTCAGGTCAGTAACTGGTCAGGTCATGTAGTCACAGTTCACACTGTTCAGGTCAGTAACCGTTCATACTGGTCAGGTCAGTAACTGGTCAGGTCAGTAACCGTTCATACTGGTCAGGTCAGTAACTGGTCAGGTCATGTCAGTAACTGGTCAGGTCATGTAGTCACAGTTCATACTGGTCAGGTCAGTAACCGTTCATACTGGTCAGGTCAGTAACTGGTCAGGTCAGTAACCGTTCATACTGGTCAGGTCAGTGCGTCGCCACCAATGCGAACGTCAGGTTCGAGTCCCCTTTCGAGCAAAGAATTTATCTCTCTCGTTTGTGGCATTCGGACCGAACGTGGGAGTTTTCACTGGGTATACTGTACTCCGGCTGCCTCTTCCACAGCTTTGGAAATGTTCAGCCCACAAAATTTAAAAATAAATGCAATTCTACATTTCGAAACTTAAATTGCTGAGCTGACCTTACGCACCACGTGATTGTAATGTGTTCATGTCCAGTGTGTGAGAGAATGCGTATTGGTTTCAGCTCGCGGCGCTCTGAGCCCATTCAAGAAATTGGGTAAAGCGCCTACACAAGACACAGTTGTGATGATAATGATGATGATGATGATGATGATGATGATGATGATTTGTCTGTCCAGCGTTGGCCTGTTTCTGATTGGTCGCTACTCGCCCTGTGAATGGAGCCGTGTCTCAGCAGAGAACGACGTTCGAAGAGCACGTTACAGCTTCGGTCTGAGAAACAGCTTTCTGTTTGCCATCAGTACCTTCACGTGGCAAGGTCAGTCCTTTATATAGAGCTTCCATGATTAGTTCGAGTGGTTTACGGCGAAAGGCTAACCCCGAGATGGTTCGATTGTTTGTGTAGCTACCGAGCCTCCGGCGAGGTAGCTACGCAAACAATCGAAACATCTCGGGGTTAGTCTTTCGCCGTAGACCACGAGAACTAATCATGTAAGCTGTTTATACCACGAGCATTCAGACTCTTACCTCTTCTACTCTAGTCGCATACATATACTGCGACATTTTATTTTTCAGGTACGCTGACTTGTGACTTTTGTACCCCCTAAAAATTCTGCGCAGTTGAAATTGCTTGATGTTAAGAAGAATATCGTTCAAAGCATGAGCTCATGTACTGACATTCAAAAGTGCATTCGCAAATACTTCGCAGAGAATTTTCTGTGCCATCATTTTTTACGTGATCCTAGGAAAATAAAATTTCACCCCCAAAAGTGAGCAAAATAACTGTGCACCGGCTGTGACGTATGAGTTCCAGATGTTTGAAATGACGCACTTTCTAACTGATGACGTAACTGGGGTGTGTTTTTGTGAACTGGTAAACCGCTGAGTGGGTTATGGAAAGTCATAACTCACACTTTGCTCTCTGTTTCATTACTATTTTCGGACGTAAAGCACTCATAGTTAACTCACTGAAAGTTTGCACTGGCGAGTGGTGTAAAAACTTATACACTCTACAACAATGCTAGGTAAGTTATACGGCTCTAAAGCGTTTCAGATGTGGCACCCCGTAGCAGACGACCGAAGGTGCTGATCGGCGACATGAAGCATTGGAGAGAAATTTGCCAATAAAGATTTAATTGCCGGCTTTGAGCCCAGGGAGCTTTTAAAGCCATGATACTATACAATCAAAATTACACCCCCCACGGGCGGCTGTCACTTTGTACATAATATTACCATCAACACCGCCCTCATTACACATTTCTCTCACACACGTCATAATCGTCACCCTCATTACCATGAGAACCCAAACCCTGAGGACATAAACATTGAGAAATATCTTCTGATAAGGGGCTTTGAAGGTTAGAAAAGACCCCCATGTCACGAGGTAAATCTCATTAGCGCTTTGCGCTCAAAACATGTTTGAGATTGGTTGAGTAGTGTTTGAGTTATGGCTTTTCAAAGTTAGGTACTGCAGGACTGCCTGGGATAATAAGGATGAGAGTACTTTATTGATCCCTTATGGGGAAATTACATATCTGATATAAAGTGCAGTGGCAATACAATACAATACAATACAATACAATACAATACAATACAATACAATACAATACAAATTCTGCAACACACACACACACACACACACACACACACACACACACACACACACACACACACACACACACACACACACACATTTCTCGCCCACTCCTTCACTCCTCATTCAGACACACTGCAAAACAGGCCGCGTACCTGTAAGGACAAACCACACGCTGTAATGTACATCACAGTCAGTTTAGGGACAAATGCGGCTGCTACAAGCTGAGTGTCAAGCACTTGGAGCTGGAAGCATAAACAGTTGTAAAAGGGTTAATGGTAGCATGGGCACTCCAGGGGCGCCGGAAGATGTTGGGAGGAGGGGGGCAGAATCTCAGAAGGGGGAAACGCCAGAGCCAGTGAAAGGAAGGACGTTGCCCGGAGAAAGTGAAAAGCGGGGGGGGGGGGGGGTTGATATTTCATTCAACGGCTAAACTGATTTCTCTGTTGGGTGGGATGAGGGAGAGAGCAGGAAGCGGGGTAGGGGGAGGGGGGTAGGGGAAGGGAGGGGGGCAAGACCATGGCTTTGCCCCCCCCCCTTTGCCATAGTCACCTGATTTTCCAGGGGGGGGGGGGGGAAGATACTCTTGCCCCCCCCTGCTTGGGTACAGGGGGGGGGCAGCTGCCCCCCCTGCCCCCCCCCCCCCCGGTTCCGGCGCCCCTGCACTCTTAATGCTAGGTTTTAACTTACAGGGTACCGCGAAGCGCCCAAGTCGCTGTCGGGTCGGGTGGTGGCGGTATCGTGGTGGTGTTTCACCCTGAGTATACTGGTGGCCTACACGTGCAACCTGACCGCCCTCGTCATGTCGCGACCTGACAGACAGCCTGCCCTGTCGTTCCGGACATACGAGGACATCCTGCGGGACCGCAGTATCGACGTCGGCATTGTGAGTAATCGTCGTCTCAGTATAGAAGTAGTGGGAGTAGTAGTAGTAGTAGTTATAGTAGTAGTAGTAGTAGTAGTAGTAGTAGTAGTGGTGGTAGTAGTAGCTTTCCGCCTCTAGCCAAAGATCTTTCGCTTTTCAGGTCCCCCAAACTTGGAAAACCCTCCCATACCACATCTTCATAGGTAAACTGAACACAATGGAACAATTAATATTCCTGACTACAGTCTGCGCTCTGACCATACTAACTTAAATACCATCAAATGTAGGGCAGCATAAGCTAGTGTAAATCACATTTTATTTTCGCACAGTGTAAAACAGACCCAGACTGCAAATCACATGTTGTTTGTACTCCCTACCACAGATACGCTATGAGCCCGTAAAGGTCTGTAAGGCCTCGGTCACAACCGGCCGCACGATTTTTTTATGCTTGCGATCTCCACGAAATATCTGCGGCCTGCGGCTTCTACGATCTGAAAAAAAAAAAAAATTAAGGTTGTAAATCGTGCGTACGATATACGTGCGATGGCGTACGTTCCCCGCAAGTCTCGCACGGGTAACGTCTTGCGATTTCAGTTGGTCAAAAATCGTACGACGGCCGTACGGATCGTACGTTGTCCTCGCAGTTATCGTACGGAGGTCGTACGCCTTCGTACGACGTTCGTGCGATGTTGACGATGTTTGCACGGGCTATACGGGTGTCGTGCGTGCGCCGTACGGCTATCGTAAGTGCTCTGTACGCGTGGTGTGCGTCGGTCGTTCGACGGCCATGGCCGACGCGCGTTTTTCATGCATATAGGGACCAGCCTACATATATACATGTAGTTTGTTTATGGAAAGAAGACATCAGAGGATTTGGATATTATTAACAGAGAGTTTGACAAACCTATGGACACGTACACAACTTGACAGACACTGACACAGCACTGCAACACTTCTCCATTGCACACCAACATCCTCCGGGCCCGCACCTGGTCTTGCGTCAGCCTTGCGGAGCACTCACGGAGCACGTGCGTGCATCGTGGGAACATCGTACTACCGACTTGCAGTCTGTGATCACGTGCGGCCATCGTGCGGTCCTCGTGGGAAGCACGCAAGACAACCGTGCGTCTCTTGTGCGTTCATCGTGCGGCCGCCGTGCGGCCATCGTGACCTATTTTTCTCGCCCGGAGAGGTCAAATTCGTACGATGCACTTGCGGCAATCGTGTGTTGGCCGTACAGTGGCCGTGCGGCCAACGCAAGTGTGTAAAAAATCGCAGGTGATCGTAGAGTTTCTTGATCATGTCGAAAACCGGCCGCAGCGCTCTGCGGCCTCCTTGCGACCTGGAAATTTCGCAGGACGCCCGTGCGCCGTTCGCAAGATTTGCCACGATTTTTGGCCGTAGACCCGCCGTAGGAGCCCGTACGGCCGGTTGTGACCGTAGCTTAAACGCGTTCATAAGTTCCACTGGTTCCTTTGAATTTATTTCGTATAATTGTTCAACAGATACGCAGCAGTGACGTCGACTTGATTCTGCGCGGCAGCTCAGAAAATATGGCCACCCAGATGTACGAGTATGTCAGGTCGCGCCATAACTGGGTCCGTGACCTTGGCGAGGGCCTTGAGCGCATGCGCGATTCTCAAGGCAAGTTTGCCCTCCTGTTGCCTAGCTACACGGCGGAGTATCTGGCGTTGCGTAACTGTGACCTCATCACCTATGGAAACAGCCTTGACCCCATCAGCTACGCGTTCGCCTTCACTCTTGGGGGTTATTCTGATCCAGTCAGGTAGGATAATCTGTTGTGCCGCCGTGCTCAGGCTGTGTTTGAAAGTCTTGTTTTTGGTCCTCGTGTGGTTTCACTAAATCCAACCTTGACCTTGAACTGTTGTTTGAGACCCTAGTCTGTTCAACAAGGTCATACATCGAGAGTATTTGATAGGTTCGTTTCTCCACACTCTCAGCAAAGAGGTTCGTGGTGGGTTTACATGTTGCCGTGGTATTTCGTACGTCAAATTAACAGATGACGTTTTCCACGCCCTCCTCATGCTAAGGTTGAACAGTTTTTGGCAAGTTGACAATCTCACACACACACACACACACACACACACACACACACACACACACACACACACACACATATTCTTCGCTGAACCTGCACAGTTTCTGATCCGTCGTTTCAAAATCGTGTCTAATAAAACAAAGCCAAAGGAGAGTTCATCATTTTGGCCAGTCAAGCAGTCCTAAACTGAATGATGAATACTTATTCATGACTTTAACTCACCAATCGTCTTTGTTCTATTTCTGTAATTATTGATAGGAACCGGATTGACTCGGCCATACTCACCCTGAGGGAAGACGGGCAAGTGCACATGCTCCGTTCAAACTGGTTGAGGAAAGGCGGCTTCTGCACCGAGACTGATGGCAGCTCACTTCCGGTCCGTCGCCCAGATCGAGGCTCGAAGTTTGTGGTCATGGGACCACGTGACCTGGCCGTGCCTTTCCTCTTCCTCTTCCTGTGCGGACTGGTCGCTGGTCTGGTCTTCACGCTGGAGATCCTTCACTCCAAGGGACAGTTCGATGTAGGTTGTTGGAGTGTGAGGGCCAATTGGTTGGGTTTTGTTGTTGGTTTTGTTTTGTGGGTTTTTTTTTTTTTTTTTTTACTACTTTATTGTCCCTTTCGGGAAATTCGGGCTACTTCCTCCGGGGGAAGCGCGTCGCCGCGGTGCAGCGCTACCCAATACCATCCTAGTTTTCAGTTTTGCTGGGGGAGGAAAGCCGGATAACCCGGAAAGAAACCCCCGATGAGCAGCTCGGTAGCCAGGAAAACCCGCTATCACACATATCACAAGCTCGGCCTGGGCTCGAACCCACGCTTCATCGCTTTGACAGAGGTGAAGGCCGTTTAGTGGCACAGAGGCTAAGTCCGACGCGCTACGTGTTAGACCACCGCTCACCCCTGTTTGGTAGGTTGTTTCTAAGGCCTTAAATTTTTGGGTCTTCAGTTCGAATCTCGGATCTTTGGGAGCCATGCAGAAGTTTGTGTTTATCCGTTCCCTCAGCTTGTTGTATGCATTACCTCCAGAGCGCTTGCTCAAATCAAAAGTAACACAGGGTAGTCTGTTGGAAAACGACAAATCCGTTTGAACTCCGCCAATCGCTGTGCAAAGCCAGTACATCACGTGAAGGGTCCAAATACCTTTTGGACAAGGTCAGATAATCAGACTACAAATTTTGCGAAATGAGGTTGCTTCCCTTCGGGTTGACAGTAGATTTAGTCACTAATAGTCAGAGTATGGCAACGGCACGTTTTAAGGTTGGTATGAATATGCCTGTAACTTTTACCGGTGTAAAATAAAGGTTCTTGTTCTTGTTCTTGTTCTTGTACTTGAATAAACTGGTCGGTTCATACACTACCCTTCAGCGAGCGTTCATGAGTTTCATTTCTTGTTTATCAGCAGTTACTTCAGCGTCCTGAGCAGGAGGGAGAAGCAGCACAACCCCTGAAAGCCAAGCCGGGTCCCTCCAACCAGTCACAGCCCGCTGTGTATACTGAGGAATCGGAAGACCCCGGCAAGGGAGATAAGTTTGGCGAGGAAGGCGAAGACGGAATGGTAAGTATAATCATTTTGTTCTGTCCTTCGCATACGCCGGTGTTTTGGCACTTAGAGCCTGTTGTGTACATGTATAAACGCCCCATATGTCTCTTTTATTATTAGTATTATTGTTGTTGTTTTGCAAAAGGGAGCCAGGAATGATTGGTATTGCTGTTGTAAGCGAATTTACCGCTACATACACAGTTAAAGGTCTGCAATCATGAGTCATGAAAACGACCACAATGCCCATACACTGCATTCACAGTTGGGTTGGGTGGGGTGGGTGTTTGGGCATTTAACGTCCTTTTCCGCCACATACGGGTGATATCAAAGACGGGGCAACGATTAAAAAAGCCAGCACAAATATTTGGCCCCAGCCGGGATACAAACTCATGACCCGAGCATTAGACGTCCAACGCTCTACCATTCGGCCACCCCGGCTCACCGCATACACAGCTGGAGCTTCCAAAGTTGTTGTTGTTGTTGTTGTTGTTGTTGCTGTTGTTGTTGTTGTTGTTGTCGTCGTCGTCGTTGTTGTTGTTGTTGTTTTGTTTGTTTTTTTTAATCCATTTTCAGATTGCATTCAGTGACATGAAATGCACTAATTGTGATGTGCAGGCTGACGTTGAGCTGGAGCCGGAGGAGAAGAACAAGGAGCAGACATCGGCTGACGTGTCCGGGGAGTACGTCACAATCGAGAAGGAAGAGGAACAGGAGGACAACAAACCCACGGAATGATCACACACACACACACACACACACACACACACACACACACACACACACACACACACACACACACACACACACACACACACACACACACACACACACACACACACACACACACACACACACACACACACACACACACACACACATACACACACACACACACACACGCACACATTTACCAACAGTTTTTAACCATATTACGCATGTTTAGTTGAACTTCGCTAAGCAGCGTAACCCATTTACATATAAATCAGGCTCACACGGCAGAGGCTGCGAGCGTCTCCCGCGCTGCGATTGGCTAATGGCACCCCTAACGTGCCTAATTTACATAGATTACGCTGCTCAGCGAAGTCCTCCGTACGAAGTCCGAGTACGAGTAATTAATTCCTTTCGTCGTTCAGGCTTTCTGGGAAAACGTATTGACGCTGACTGCGTGTGCCCATCGATAAAAGCGGAGAAAAACGTCTCTCCACGCACCTTTCAAGCGCCACTTTAACTTCTTGACTTTGGGCATGTTAGACAATGAGAACTGCTGTAGGATTTGTGCAAATTGTAACAGCGGCAATGGTCTCCGCATCGCAATTTTGCGAAACTGACTGGCTGTGGAAGGGTGAAAACTTATTCAGCATAGTAGCGCGAAAACATTTTTTTTTGTTGAAAACCACCAACGATCAAAATATAACTTTTTTTTTCTTTTTTTTTTTTTTTTTTTTGGGGGGGGGGGGGGGGGCGGGGCACGAAGTGGGTTTCATTGTTATTGACATCGTTTCCTAACGATTCCCCGATTACAATTTATGCGCTTTACACTTGTTCGCGTTTTTGGACGGCGCTCAGTTTTGGTCACATCCGGTTCACTGCAGTCTTATTTCTGGGTGCTGAATTTATTTTTCTGCTGATCAGATGTACTCATGATCCTCATCGCTGGTCACGACATGAAGGTTCATACCACACGGGATACGTTTTAGTCCAAACAAACATCGAACACGGCTCGAACACGACCTGAACAAATTAGACCAAAGATATGCTGTGTCCGTTTTTCACACGAGGAATACGGACAAACGCCGTGTTCGATCGTGTTCGAGTTTGCTTCGACTAAAACGTCTCCCGTGTTGACATGAGCCTAACCCGCTACCCATCATCAATTCATTGTACACATTACTTAACACAACTCACTCATGTGTGCGTGTGTCTATGTGTGTTTCCAACAATCAACACAACAACTTCGGTAAATCGACTGATTGGTAATGAATTTGAGTGCTTATATCATTCAACGTAAGCGTGCCAGTATTTAGATCATGTGCTTGGCATTCCAACTCGATATGTTTGTGGTTTGAATCCCAAGAATAGCTCATTCATTACTTCATGTTATACCCAGACCACTGCCAACCAAAAGACCATCGGTTTCAATGCGATTATGTTTTGACATTGTAAATCATACTATCTCCTGATGTCTTATTATGTATGAGTAACTTTCAAAACCGTCACAAAAAAACTCAAAATTAATGTGACCAGCCTGTCGGCCTTCCTGAATTGAATAATGTTCGAGTAGACTCTTTAGATAGAACGGTAGTGTAGCTACCCTATGCGATTACAGCCGCTCTCAGAAGGCCGTGTCGGTTCTTCACAAACAATAATTGACAAACTGAACACATCCAGATCGCCATTTTTGGGCCTTTTTCTGTGTATTTCGGGGTGTTAGATATCACTTTTGCTGTTTGTTTTCATTGGTCAATCATTCCATGGCATTTGTTACGTTTTGTTTTTGTTAACCATTCTTCGTTTTGTCTTGTTTATATTGAACGTGTACAGTGACATTTGTCGGCCATTGTTCATTTTTTTTAAATATCAATTTTTACATGCACATTGCCTGTCATTTTCAGAGAAGTGCTCTTTACATTTCCTTGTACTTTACCAAAGACCCTAGAGTGGTAAAGATACAGATGAACTTTACCAGGACAGAAACACGCTGCCCGATTACCGCGCCCTATAAATTTACATTGCCGTGGTTGTTTTCTTTTTTACGGATCTTGTCTGTGGCCCGAGCGTGTCTGCCGGTATAACACGACAGACTTACTCCTACGACGGGCTCACTCCGGAGTAAAAATCTCGTAAACAAATTCTTACTCCCTTTAAAGGTCTGTGATCGCAACAAAAAGCCGCAGACATTGTGTTTTTTTAAAACTGCGACTCCTGCGACTGTGCATAATGCAGGCAACTCTGTCACAGCTGCAGAGTTTTCAGCGCTTCGGAGAACCTTATAAAACCAGAGCGTGAGTTGGCGGTGACTTCATTGTGCTTTTGGTCAGTGAGCGAGACACATCGCTACAGCGTGTAGCGGGTGTTGGGGGTAAAAAAAAAAAAAAAAATCTGAGCTTATCCCAGTCAGATATAAGTCCTTATTCATGTGGATCCGACGCCTTTATTTGTTAGAATAACATGTCTATATCAGAGTCGCGCTTTCATATTGGACTTATCCATGTCGTTGTCGTTGTTGTCTACGAAGGCGTTTCGGCCGTAGTTCTAGTTTTGTAACTAAAGGCCCGGCCTCATCAGGGATCCAGCCTACCTGTCTATTGGTCTAGGGGGTAAAAAATTCTGAGCTTATCCCAGTCAGATATAGACTAGCCACTGCGATCTTTCTCGCTCAGTGTCAATTAGCAAGTGAGCTGTGAAGCCAGAAAGAAAGCAGAACTTTGTTCCGGCTCTTTATCAGTTTACGGTCTTTGCATTTTACAAAATGACATGTACTTGTGGCCAAGTTTTTCAACCTTTCAAAAGACGTTGTTCCTGTGTTATTTGGATCTGTAACCAAAGAAAGTTGACTGTTGTGTGACGATGTTGTTGTCTATAGTTACATCACTCACTGTCTGTGAAGTCTGCCTAAGGCTTATAGTGTCACAGGTTTGCACTGGCGTTGCTGGGAACAGTGTCGAACATGTTCACAATGCCTTTTAGTCAAACTGCAGTTTATCTGTGCTTCTTTGTAACTGGAAGGTTGTGAAAGCCGTCTTTAAAAGCAGTGCTGTTATTTCGCTGTATCTCCGAAGTTTTGCGATCGAAGTTTCATCAGATTTCTAGTGCATTTTCTTTTGCTTTAAATAATGACATACCCAAATGTCCCATGTCTGGATGCTCACAGATATGCCAGCCATGAACATAAACCGTTCAGATTTTTCAGATGTACGTGAGAGACGAGGGTGAGTGGGTGGGTGTTGGGGGGTTTGCCGTCCTTTTCCACCACATACTCGTGAGAGACGAAGTCTGTGTTCGATCATACATGCTAAAGCGTACATAAACAACAGAACGACACTAAAATATTCCTAACTCAGGAATGGTACATCGGGTAATGACTAATGTACAAGACGATCTTTGAACAAAACAAAACAAGAAATTAGCAAGTAGATCTTTGAACAGACGGTCTTAAAACTTTCGATTTAGTGTTACTCAGAAAGAAGTGATCTTGGTCGTCATTACTTGAGTATAATTCACGTGATTAGACAACTGTTTACATAAAAAAACCCACAAAAAACACGGAAAATTCCGGTGACAACAGAAGGGCATTTTTCTACTCTGTGGTTTTGAAACAGTTTTTGTACATTTGTACGTCTTAGTAAGAGTTAAATATGTATGGATTGGTATTGTCAGGTAGGTTGTGAAGTCAATGTCAGGGAAATTGTTCTATGATTTTGTTAAAAACTATTCCGTACATGTGTTCACATTTGAGTATTAAGCATCGCCAAGAAGCAGATAAAAACAGAGTTAATCGTGAGCTGCCAGATCAGTGTTCGCTTAGGTGGCTTTTAAGCGCAACCGACCCTGTAGTATGTAGGTGACTCTTTTTTTATCCGACTCTTGGCATCAGAAGTATTGTGCTACGTGCAAGCTCAACGTTTTCAGCTCCTAAGTCCATGTCGTGATTTTTACAGCTTTGTGCAACGAAGTTGCTTTGGAAACCATATTGATATTATACGTATGATATTGATATTACACGTCTTGTATAGTTTAGTAACAATATTGGGTGTATTGCACTTTGACATGCCTGTGCATAAAAAAAACACTTTGTAGTGCAGCGAAATCGAGACTATGAATTTTGTACCAAACTTTTGGTTTATACACTTCACAGGTTATTTACTCGTTAAACATTTGTTTCTAAAGTCAACAAAACAAGTGTTCATTGCCTTTGTTTCTCAAAATTATAATTGTCCGCGTATAAATACTTTTTTAAACGCAAACAAACCTTGCCTTTTGAACCAATACTCCGTCGAATTATACTTCTGCTCAGTTTATAAACTCCGGACCCGTTTTTCTCCTGGAATCTTTTGCCAAACACAAAAGGCGCATTTTACTGGAATATTATGCCTCGATTATACACAAACATTAAAAAGTAATCATCATTTATTTTATATTCCTGAAGTTTACATTGTTTTACTGGCGTGTTTTTTTTTTTCTTTCTTTCTTCTTCTTGTAAATTTGTATATTACGGAATTTTATTGTAAGTAGCGTGCGCGTACCATTCGCTTTTTGACTGCATTGTTTTTTACGGTTTTGTAAGACATATCTATCGAATGGTTTGATTTACATTCGCTGATTTCAAGTCAAGTCATGGTCTATGAAAATATGTGAAAGATTCTTCTTTCTCTGTGTGTACAATGGAGCTACGGTGTCATAGCTAGCATGTGCTCATTTTTTAAAATTGGTTTATTACGTGTTGGTGCTGAATAAAATAGTGTGTGAAGTGTCAAGCTGTCTGTCTGTCTGTCTGTCTGTCTCTCTCTCTCTCTCACACACACACACACACACACACACACACACACACACACACACACACACACACACACACACACACACACACACACACACATTCTCTCTCTCTCTCTCTCTCTCTCTCTCTCTCTCTCACACACACACACACACACACACACACAAACAAACACACACACACACACACACACACACACACACACACACACAGACTAACCACACACACACACACACACACACACACACACACACACACACACATTCTCTCTCTCTCTCTCTCACACACACACACACACACACACACACACACACATTCTCTCTCTCTCTCTCTCTCACACACACACACACACACACACACATTTTTGTGCGAGAATTCCTGTATTTATTATGTGCAGTATAGAACTTGCAATCATCGTAATGGTTTGAGATCGGCTTCGGACCTGTGCAGTAACCTATATAAAGGTTGTCCATAAAATCACAGATCTACAAAATAGACCAAAACAACGTCATTCCTCACCGGACACCTCCCTCTGTGTGTGTGTGTGTGTGTGTGTGTGTGTGTGTTTGAGAGACAGAGAGAGAGAGGTGTTACAAATGACACAACCAGTACATATATAATCGTACAAACTATTTTTTTATACTGCAGCAATTTCTTGTGCGTTTGCCACCAATGTATCTGCGTATGATATTCACAAACCGATTTACACTGACCTTGAAATACTGACATCACGACTTGCTTTGGTTCGTGCAATGGAATGGAGGATGGTATACATCTACACATAAGTTAACTAGTACGATTGCACTGTTAGCAAAAAATCCATCTTATTTCGAAATATGAACATATAAATGCCTTTAGATTGTCGGTAACTTAAGAACGTAACGTATCACAAGTCGTTTTCTGGTCAATAAACGGTGCCATTCTTTCTAACCGACAATCTCGAATCGTTTTTCGGGTGCAATGAAGGTTTTTTTTTTTTTTTTTTTTGGGGGGGGGGGGGGGTAAATTTGGAAGCCGTGGGAAAAAAAACCGCAGTGCTGTGGCGTTCAAAATTCGCCAAACGAGTGTGCCGCTATGATTTTGAAGCTGTTGGTCACTTGGTCACCGGAAAAACGACCGTCCATTTTGTTTAACCCCTGTGAGCAGAGTCCTGTATTTCCTAGCCCGAATGGAGAGTCTATAACCTCCACTTCATTAAATTAAAAACAGACTGCTGTGGCTCATAGTAGTGCAAACTGAATGTATTAACAAAGAGTCTCGCAATCCGCGAGAAAACAATAGACAGTTATCTCCCTGTAATCTCAGCCAATGACGTAGCCTTCACATACCAGCAGCATAAAAAAAACCTCACCAAGGCAACTAAACTTTTACACAAGTATTTTCCTGTGTACACATAAAACAGAACTCTCCGCTAGTCGTTGGTCAAAGACGTAAAAAACATCACACTCCAAGAAAAGACCACAAGTTCGAAATTCTAATGAAACGTCGTTATTTTGATATGAAAAACTCACAACTCTAGGATGTGTGCATCAGATACATCTATAATACTGAGTGAAATATTAATGAAATTCAATAAAAACCTGATTGCGATCGAAGATTCTATGTCTAACGTTCCCACAGCCACACAACACACACAAATCACGTAAAATTCAACACACGTTCTCAAAATTGCTAAACAAAATTGCAGATCCCAAAATTAATGGTAAGACAAAATAACAGCACACTCTCTAAAATCATGTTCTCCGAATGTTGCACTAACAGTATGAGTGACCAAAATAAAACAGGGTTGGTCCAACTCCGATGTCGCAGATGGTCGGAAAAAGTGACAAGACACTCTCTTAAATCATGACTCGTCTCCGAATGCTGCACTAAAAAATATGGAAGAACAAAACAAACAGGGTTGGTCCAACTCAGATATCTAACTCTATGGTCTGCGGCTGCGAATGGTTAGATCGGTGATATGTAATGTGCGCTCGATTGTAAAACAAACAGCAATATACTTGATATGAGTCAGCATCATATGAGTCACGTAATTCGACGGGTGTGCACTAACGTGCGTTTGATATTGCAGTCGCCAGCAATTTTCGGCGATAACTTTTTATGGAGTCACTTTAGTAGAGAAACGGTTATTAAGGAAGTTGTGAACTAATACAGTTTATAACAGCTGGTTTTCTCTGTCTTTACGTTTCTTCACGACGTTAGTAAAACCAGCTTTCTTTAAAAAAAAACAACAGCCAAAAAAAAACAAAAAAACAAAAAACACGTTGGGCCCTTTTCAAGTAATGAAACTATTCCAAAATAACACTTTGGCGTGATTCACTGACGTCAATTTTCCTAATGTCTAATAAACGTCATTTACTAAGCAATATTACATTTGACATCATTCTCACTTGAGATTTTCAGGAGGTATATTTTCGATACTTTGCTTTTTTCCAGCTCGCATTTTCGCTCAAATGTTCACTTATGCCGAGGCCTTCAGCTATTTCAGATTAATATCCGTGGCTGATAAAAAGATAGGTCACCAGTTTGTCGTTGTTGTTGTTGTTGTTTTTAAAAAATAAGATAAGAAAAGAATACTTTATTCATCCCTCATGGGGAAATTAAATGTCTGCTCAAAGAAGATGCGAGAACGTGATAAATATGCATGACCAAAGTGTTTTTGTACTACTGGCTGCGTGAGGAAATGAGATCGTGCATAGAGGGCAAAATGACGATCGAATAAAAAAGCGAGACAAGGTCGTTGTGAATCAGACAAACATCGGAACAGTTTCAAAGATGATGCTGAAAAGACTTGGGGTGGAGCGCCTATGGGCCATTCCGAGTACAGAGATGCCTTCGTGGAGTGATCGTAGCTGAACGTCAGTGACATGTAAAAGTCAGGCAGTGAAATAACACGTATCACTGGAAAACGGTCTAGGCAAAGTAAACAAAGAGTAAAGATGCCATCATGGTCTGTAAAGTCGGTCAAAGGACTCAAACGGATCACTGGTAAACTTCTATGCAAAACACGTAAAAACAGCCAATATCAGCATGTGAAAGACAGAAGTGTCTATGTTACAGTTAATCTGTGAAACCAGGGAATACGTGTATTAACTAAACTATTTCAGGTAATGCATGAATTAACTGTGGCCACTAGTCAGTACATGCATTACCTGAAAATTTCAGTTAATACATGAATTAACTAAAAGTAAGTGACAGTGAATACATGTATTACCTGAACATCTCTCTTCATCACAATTACTCACTCCTAGCACATATATACGCATTCTCACGCAATGTGATTAATTTTACAAGCTTATGAAGATAACACAATTTATTCATAGACTAAGTTGCCTCTATGCGAGTCAAGTGAAAACAACTCACATTTGGGATAGTGTTATTTCAAGATCACTCCGGCAGAAAGATACATCTTGACTGAACACGAAATCACACAACACTGACACACACAGAAAGATACAAACACATTCACAAGAGTGACATACTATTTTCCGGAATACTTGAATAAAGAAAACATGAGAGATGTTCAGGTAATACATGTATTGACTGTCCCTTACTTTTAGTTAATTCATGTATTAACTGAAATTTTCAGACTTGTCACCAATGCGAGAGGTCAGGGGTTCGAGTCCCACTCGGGGCAAAGAATTTTTCCTTCTCGTATGTGGCACCGTTCATTCGGGCCGATCGTCGGGGGTTCTCTCCGGGTACTCCGGCTTCCTCCCTCTCTGCTTTGGAAATGTTCAGCCCACAAAATTTGAAAAATACATGCAATTCTAAATTCCGAAATTTAAATAGCTGAGCTGACCCTTCGCACCACGTGATTGTAATGTGTTTATGTCCAGTGTGTGAGTGAATGCGTGTGATTCACGTGAGCGTGCGTATTGGGTTCAGTTCGCGGCGCTTTGAGCCGATTCACGAAATTGGGTAAAGCGCCTATACAACACTCATTATTATTATTATTATTATTACTGACTAGTGGCCACAGTTAATTCATGCATTACCTGAAATAGTTCAGTTAATACACGTATTCCCTGGTTTCACAGATTAACTGTAACATCTATACCCTTGCATCACGCACTTTTGATTTTGTGTTCTGAGCTCACCACGTGCAGACTAAACATGTAGCGGTATATATAGTCTTGCAGCAGACACAGCAGCAGCCAGCCGGGCGCATACACTAAGGTGATGAGTCCCATGAGGTTGAGGGGATAGTGGCTGTAGTCCCAGGAACACAGGTCTAGTTGAGTGAGGACTAGTCCCCACGTCAGCTCCCATAAATACACAGCTAACACGTACACTGGTAAACGATATGCCAGTGAATATCCATGCCTGAAAGAAACAAATGATAATGATGAATGATAATGGAAATTTTTCGCAGTGCTAATCTCGGTTTGCTGAGCTGTAGGCACTTCACATAAATCACAAGAAAAGACCACAATTTTTTTTTTCAACGTACACAGCGACAACATAAAATGTGCCTTGTTTGAACTTAGAAAAATTTGATTCGTAGTTGTGAAATTGCCAACACATACTGTTTTACCATGAGCTGTCATTTAAATACATGCAAACTTACATCCACAAAAAAACATAAACGCACACATACATGAACAGACACCATAATTTTAAATCCTGGAAAAAGATTGTGCATCCTTCAATCAACTGTCCATTACAAAAACACACAGTCAACACATTTCTGTAAAATGTCACCTCTGGTTAAAAAGAAAAGACATTCAACCTTTTCCATACGTACCCCTGTGTTTGGGGGGAGCCGGGGTGGTCGAATGGTAGAGCGTTGGACTTCTAATGCTCGGGTAGGGAGTTCGATCCCGGCTGGGGCCAAATATTGTGCTGGCTTTTTCATCGTTGCCCCGTCTTTGATATCACCCTATGTGGTGGAAAAGGACGTTAAACCCCTAAACACACACACACACACACCTGTGTTTGGACTCCGGCCGGTAAAATGTCTGATATTGGTGGGAGGTTACGAAATGTGGGTGGTTACGAATGGTACGGGAAAAAACAGAAGAACAACAACAACAACAAATCAGCGTGAAATACATATTATACCCACCTCCGACTGTACAAAAAGATCTGCTCCACACAGAAACTGCAGCTGCCGTAGACGAAGAAAGACACAACGGTCGTGCATCCCTGAAGCTTGCGATTGCCGGCGGGTTCCAAGAAGAAGTCGAACAAGGCAGTGAAGACCACCTCATCCAGAAGCCCGTGCATACCATAAAAGTAGAATCTGGCCCATGACGGCAATGGTTGTATGTCGTTTGTCCTTTCCGCTTTCGACGAAGGTCGTTCTTTTACGTTGTTTGTTGCGGCCATTTTGACCAAGCCTGGAAAACGAAAACCTGTCAGGCAAAATTAATGGAAAACAATAATCGTGACGCACGCAATCACGTTTTCAATATATTATCGAAACCTGATCCCTGTGGCAATGGTTTAGCCCACGCACGACAGTTCAGCCCGAAAACCACGTCAGTGTCTCTGCTGCTCAGCACGGTTTAGGGACAGCAAACGCACAGCCTCAAGTCTAAGGTAGACTTCTCGGGCTGAACTGTAGACTTCAGACAAACCAAAGAATAAACTTGCTGTTGAATTAACTTGAACGCTATTGTCTGCTCATCGCTTCTGCAATCGTATCCTGCCTGAAGGCACTTCACCGTTAAAAAAATTGAAAAGCCTAAGCGTGTCTCATCTCCATGGCGCTAAATCCCCTTTTCCACGCAGCTGTAGCCCTGCCTCCTCATTTAATGTAAAATTGAAATAAGTCGCCAAGCAGGTGACCCGAGTCATACGTAATGTGCTCAGTACAGGGCTGCCTGTCTGACAGTAGTGTATTGATTTCAGGCTGGCTACTTGAGAGATGACAGAGCTGTGTGCAGACAATACTGAAGGGACGAGTCAGAACATGGTTGAAAATCGGATTAGAGATGTGCGTAAGCAATTTGCTAGACTAGCAGACATGTCTCCAAGGCAGGGGAGGTCTCCCGCAACACACACAGGGCCGCTCAGTCTAGCACTGGAGAGCTGGTTGAACTGTGTGGGGGATGCCGGCGGACGGAGGTGGGCCTGTGGCAGTGACCATGTGCATGTGCTATCGTAATCAAGCGCCGGCTGCACTAGACAGTGCAATGACGTACCAACAAAGCATGTGCAGTAACACACACACACACACACACACACACACACACACACACACACACACACGCAGGAGCATAATTATCTATGTTCTCCCAGGTCACGTCTATGTTCCTAACCCGAACCGAACCCTGTAAGTGTATTCATTGTAATGACACATAGAAGGAACATCAACAGCCCGGAACATAGGCCTGGGGGACTAGTACAGACCTAGGGGGAACACTATGATAGGGCCCCCCCCCCCTCTCCCCGCACCCCCTCACACACTGCCACACACACGCGCGCGCTTGCGCACACACACACACACACACACACACTGACACACACACACACATGATGGTCAGTTAAAACACTTCAAGTTCGAGTAAACGTCACGACTGACATGCGCCAGGTAACACACGTGACTTCTGCAGCACACGGACGGACTGACACACTAGCTGACACTGTCATATGATGCGCGTGTGTCGGCAGTGCTGTAGCACTGACGACATAAACTAACACACATCCAACACTGAGAAGCACGAGCGCACACCCACACGGCACAAACAGCCGTGGATATTTAACACACATCAGTACCTCTGTACACACACACACACTCACGCACACACACACACACACACTGACTACCGCCACGCTACATCAATGACCGCATTGAACACTGGCTACTGTACGATACAATTACCGACCACCAACTCCCGGGCTCAGTACCCCCAGACGGCCAGCACGGCATGTCCGCCATTGACACTGTGTCTGCCAGCCATGTCTGGCGTGAATAAAACCAGAAAATCGATTGTGTGCTGCAGCCTACGCGCTGCTCCCCCACCACACGTAGTTATCAAGTGGTTGTTAAAAGCCTCTAGCACGAGGTGTTTTTGTTTGGCTTGCACCTCGTGCTTTTTGACTTGCAGTTAGTGTCCACGTGTGTGGATCAGAGAAGCGAGGCTGAAAACATACTTAGAGGTATAAAGGCCGAACTGAACAGACAAAACATGGGTAATATTCTGCTTAATATACATTTTTAAAAAATGTTTTCCTCTAAACGTGTTTGGGTCTGTTGGTGTGTTCTCAATCATTTTAACATGCGGGTGGTCGGTCGTTTCGTTCTAGAAGCCAGGAGCCAATTTTTACACACTGACTCACATCCACACCGACACACATCAGTGCACACGCCAACTGAGTCAAGTCAATTTGTTCAAGTTAGTTGTTACTGGCCCCCAAAGACCCCCCTCCCCCCCCTCCCCAACCACAAACAAACGCACACACACTTTTCAATTCTAATCTCGGTCTTTATAGGCCGTTTATACTTTTTTTTCTTTTTTTTTTTTGCTGCCGCAACTCTTTGCCGGCTCCAGTGGTGTTCCTCCCAGGTCATGGGTGGAATCCACGAAGGGCTCGGAATTTGGGGCAATTTTTTTTATTATGCATGATGATGGAGATGAGGATGATGGTAAGATGATGCTATGGAGGTCCGTGTGGTTTGGGACTGCGGGACAGGGCCGCATTCCACGCTTCCTGTCATAAATATCCCGGCATTAACCAGGCCCGGGAACTACGGCACCTGCGGTGCCGGCCGTGTAATCATCCACATCATAAGACGTGTCATACCAAAGGAAGCACCCCCAAAGTCGCACCCGTGAAGTGGGTGAAGCTCGGTTGTGTGGCGGCAGCCTCCCCATTGGGCCCATAGCACACCCGCTCTGGGTAGGAGCCGACCTAGGTAGGAAAAATCCCGCTTGCCTCGGCTGGGACTCGAACCCGGGTCTCCCGGTCCATAGTCCGAAGTGCTAACCACTACACTACGGGGGCCGGTAGGCCGTTTATACTAGTATACACGCCAGCATAAAAAGAAACAAGAAGTAACTGAAACAAGAAACAAGAACTGACTGACGCATGAAATTCAGCAATATCTGTACTTAAATAATTGAGAAATGAAGAAATGAAGTGCGAGGTAAGAAGGAAAGTAAACGGTGTGAGGTCATGTGTGGTGAAGGGGGGATGTGTATGTGTAGAAAACAGACCTCGTACTATGCCAGAGGCGTGTGAAAGAGGTCAACTTTCATTATGACAGAAAAAGTATGAGTTAATTCACCGTTTGTCAGCCAGATTGCCCCAGACTTCATTCTCGTGAGGCCGAAGTCGATAAGAATAATATTATCCTGTGTTATTGCCTCAAATCGGAATGTTTAATACAGCCAGGCGGGCACTGGGGAGACTCTGGTATTGACGAATCTGAAGATTTCTGCCGGATAGCACGTCAGTTTCACGGGGAGCAGTCATGATGGTGGATTTGTTCCTGTCCCCTACATCGATTGCAAAGTTTACAAAGCTACGTGTTTGAAATGTGAGCAAACACGTGTGTTAACGTTGTACTAACGTGTTAGTCAAAGTAAACCACCTCTTTCTTTCTTTCTTTCCCACCGGCCAAACCGAAATCTAAGGGTGGTGTTTCCGGTGTTCACATTTGAAAATGGAAACACTCCGTGCTACTATTTTATTGGATTTCCAACGGTCTGTCTGTGTGAAATAGGGGAGCCGGGGTGGTCGAATGGTAGAGCGTTGGACTTCTAATGCTCGGGTCGTGTGTTCGATCCCGGCTGGGACCAAATAATTATTGTGCTGGCCTTTTCATCGTTGCCCCGTCTTTGATATCACCATATGTGGTGGAAAAGGACGTTAAACACCCCACCCACCCCACCCCCCCTCTCTCTCTCTCTCTCTTCAGTCAAGTTTCCAGTTTCAAAAATCAGTTCTGCCTGATGCCGTTTTTTTCCCCCCTATTAACGGCTGATTGAAAATGACCGGTGTATGGCCAAATTGAATTGACGAAAGCAACATATCATGACGTCAGCTGTATGTTTAGATCTGAAATGCGGGTTGGCTCTTGACTCGGGTTCAACCCTGGTCCGTAGCACGGTTGACCCCGGGTCACTTTTAACCCGGGATGATTAAACGTAAACGCACCTACCCGGATTCAACCTGATAAAACTGGCAAGCGTGAACGACCTCTGTATCATCTAGAAAATGATTTAAAATGCTACCATAATATGAAGATGTGTGAATGCTAATTTTTCAAACATGTGACTTCGCATCACAGCAGTCGTCGTCAAAACCTTTTGTGGTAACACCAGAAACACTATGAACCATTTTGACTAACCGCCGTGTACAGCCAGGCGGACACTGGGATGCTGCCGATATCGACGCACGTGAAGATTTCTGAATCACACGTTTGCAGAATGCCTCGGCTCGGAGAATGGGGGTGAATATCTTCCATATTGACCCGGGTCGTAGATATAGAATTTTGCCGGTGCGTGCAGCCCAATATTGCCGGGCTGGGTCCCACCTTGCTAGAAGGCTCAGTTTAGCGATTGGGATGAAGCAAATATTGGTTACATTGATCGGTGTCTCAGTGTGACTGAAGAGTTCCAAGTTTCACATACATGTACATTGATTAATTTTGCCAAGGGCGTAAAATTAAACCTGCGACTTTGGTATCATTATCAGAAAATCTCTCTGTTACAAAGTGCTAT
>JACVVK020000091.1:685000-717500 GCA_018292915.2 Batillaria attramentaria
TAAAACCAGAAAAGGCAGTTTGCAGATTCTCAGTTGTTTAAAGCCACAGTATCCAAAAGCACACTCTCGGGCACAAGAGGTAACATTGGAAACTTCCAACCGCTTCAGGCATCAAGAAATCGATCAACACACTAGTACGTGAAGTATTGTTAGACAATAAAAGTGTGACAAATATAAAACGCTGTGACATTTGTCATGCCTACGCGTCTACATTTTTAAAAAAGCAAATGAACAGGAGACGAAATGACCTCTTTTATTGTCGTGCCTTTAAAGAAGCCATTGCTGTCATTACTATGCTTTATATAGTGAGAATCCTGTTTTGGAGCAGGGGAGCCGGGGTGGCCGAATGGTAGAGCGTTGAACTTCTAATGCTCAGGTCGTGAGTTTGTATCCCGGCTGGGGCCAAATATTTGTGCTGGCTTTTTCATCGTTGCCCCGTCTTTGATATCACCCGTATGTGGTGGAAAAGAACGTTAAACCCCCGACCCCCACCCGCCCACCCTGATTTGGAACAGTTGCGCCCGTGACCGCGCCTGTCCGCCCGAAATAGTCTGTCTTGGACATTAGTAGGGTTCCGAATACAGCACACTGACCTTTGACGGCCGCTGTGCAAACGAGGACAACTCAACCGTGTGTCCGACATCCGCCATGTCTGTCGACTGTGTTCAGCGGCACTGCCACCGGTTCCTGAGTTGTTGTTACAATCAGCTGGTCGCAAGTCTGTATGTGTATGTATATTTGTGCTTGTGTCTTTAATGGTGAGGCCGTTGAACACCACAAAAACAGCTATGGCCGATCTTTGAGCCTAAAAATGGTAGCAAAGGCCGGGCCTTTAAACATTTCGAATACACACGACATTTTACAGCCGCCATGTTACGTCTTAACTGCGTGAAAATTCAATCAGTTGTCTTGTACGCACGTCGCACATACCGCTGTCTTTGAAAGGAGAACAACGGGCTGACAATAAAAACGTGCTCGTCTCTACAAGCAAGTCAGTGGGTTGGGTTACGCATCAAACACGAGTTGACTGTACTATACGTTGCCTTGGAACTGTGTTACTATACATAATATTAGTTATCAGACAGAAAGTCCACAATATCAAGATCAGTTCATGGAAGAATCGAGAAAATTGCGTGTCAAATGAACGAGACGCAAGTCGAAGTCAAAAACGTGAAATGCAGAAGCCGATATTCTACCCATTTGTGTCACTCGCCGCCATCTCTACCCTCGAGTGGCCAGCCGCGAATTAGTCTTTGTGGCTTGCGCGGCTTTAAGCCCTAAAAACTCACTCACTCACCCTCAAGTGCTAAAAGGGTTTAAGTGTTTAACAAATCTATGGCGCTTAAGTCCGTTTAGCAAATGATATGATTCAATGAGAAAACAACAGTTAAAACAACATCGATCGGGGAAAAAAGCCTAGTTTAATAATACATTTTCGCGCACGAGAAAAACAGGCCAGGGGGAATGTAATAACTGTTATCACTATTGGATGTAATCAATCAAGAACTGTGAAATGAGTGCGCCAACAACTACCCATTCAATTCTCGCTGCTTGCCCACATGTCACGATTTCCTGTGCACGTAGTCAGTTTAGTTGCTATTCGGCAGTGCTGCGCACTTCCAATATAGCCAACACGTTGCAGCCGGCGTATGTTAAACACAATTTATATACAGAAAACTGATGACGCAAGCCAGCACTCAGTTATGACTGCGTCTGTGTTCATATTTTGTCGAGGTGCACTTTGAGCGAAGTTTTAGTTGCACGTGTGTGTTGCCGTCAAAACTGACATCGTCGGCAACGATAAGAGGGTTGTTGCCCCTCGTATCTTTCGCGATTAAATTCATCTCCCTTGGAAGTACTCTTTTGACATTAAAGTTTATGGGTTTTTTACGTGTTGGGCCCGGTGCAAAAGGACGTGACTAGGGCGCTGACCGTCCAATTCATTTGACTTCGGGCCTGAGAAGATATGTCAGTCTGGACACGAATTAGGCGCTGAGAATATCATGAGAAAAATTATTGCCACACCGCCGGTACTGAACTTGTCATTGTAGAACCGTTCGTCCCGTGACTGTGCACGGTGTGTACGTCCAGGTGCAATTACGTCTTATCACACACTAGCTGGGATTCGTGATACAATCTTGTGTAGTTTACAGCTGGGATTCGTGAGACAATGTGTAGTTTACAGCTGGGATTCGTGATACAATGGTGTGTGTTTCACAGTTCAGATTCATGATCTTATAAAATGTTGTGTAGTTTACAGTTGGGATTCGTGATACAATGTTCTTTATTTTACAGTTGGGATTCGTAATACAATGTTCTTTATTTTACAGTTGGGATTCGTGATACAATGTTCTTTATTTTACAGTTGGGATTCGTGATACAATGTTCTTTATTTTACAGTTGGGATTCGTAATACAATGCTGCGTGTTTTACAGTTGGGATTTGTGATACAGTGTACAATGTTGTGTATTTCACAGTTAGGGTGCGTGATGAATGTTGTGTAGTTTACATTTGGGATTCATGATAAAATGTTGTGTATTGTACAGTTTCGATTCATGATAGTTGTGTAGTTTAACTGATACAGTTGGGAAGCTCTCACTGTGCTAGTGTCTAAGCATTGTGATGATAGATAACACGAAAACAGCTCAAATCGATCTGTGAGCATAAAAATCATAAAGACTGGGCATTTAAGCACGTTTTCTTGGTGACGGTAGTGTCTGTCTGTCTGTCTGTCTGTCTCTGTCTCTCTCTCTGTCTCTCTCTCTCTGTCTCTCTCTCAATGGTAGAGCGTTGGACTTCTAATGCACTGAGCTAACAGAAGCATGTTCGGTCACTGACGCGGCTAACACACTGAGCGTCATTGTACTAACAGTCAGTCGTAGAATTTGAATGTTCGACCGCTCGCGGCGCAAAGTGTAAACAACACTGTATCGCCTTAAGAGCTTTACTAATCATCAAGATAGAGTATTTCGAGCGTACAGGCGCACTTGCAAACGAAACTGTTCCAACACTACACATGAGTTGGCTTAGTAGACATAGAAAAAGCCCATTAAACGAAATCCGTGCTTTTCTCAGACTGTCCGCTTCAGGTCAAGATAATTCGAACGTGACAACTGTGACGTCAGTGTATGATGGGCCCAGAAGGGTTTCAGTGTCGCCTGAGTTGCACGTCAGTACTAGGCGATCGCTTCACCCTACATACCGGCCACTCAAATGTGAGAATGTCGGTCTCAAGAGTGACCAACTGATGTAAATTGTAGGTCAGACGCCGATAAGGTGGCCAGTTGGCCACTGTAACAGCGTTGCGGGGGGTGCCAGAATCATTACATAATTATATCGGTCACCAGCCAGGTTAGCCATCAGTCAACTATTTTGCTGAGTAATCTCTCTCTCTCTCTCTCTCTCTCTCTCTAACTTCCTCATACACATTTTCAAGTGTTTACGAGTTTAATTTGCGGCAATCATAAATAACAACTGACTGATAAAAAGCCAGTCTCCAAATGTCCCTTATCATGTGCAGCCCGCGGTTCCTCTCTGCCGGTATGCTACGGCTAGGTACGCTAGAGAGTGGCTTTTAAAATGAATACTGAGAGATAAATTATTCACAAACTGATGCCTGTGGGGCCAGCTGCCTTACTTTGTCATCTACACACTGACACGAGAACACACTGAAAAGCGGTATCATCTGCAGCCAGATTGTGACCATACATAAAGGAGACACTGACAGCACCGGCACACAGTGCCCCCCCCCCCTCCCTCCCCAACACACACACACACACTGGCTAACACACACACGCACACACTGACACTGGCCCGGCTAACACACACACACACACACACACACACACACCGTCACACACACACGGCACACACACCGTCACACACACACACACACACACACACACACACACACAGAGGCTTACACACACACAGGCTAACACACACACACACACACACACACACACACCGCACACACACACACACACACCGCACACACACACACACACACACACACACACACACACAGACTGAATGTGCGTACGTAACCCACTCACCCTTTCACACTGTTGAACTGAACTGAGTCGTGTCGAGTCACTGAGCCAGTACACCTTGGCAAATGACTCAAGCTGATCATCCACTCTCTATATTCTTTGTTTGAACTGGCGCCGGGAACAGGAAGAGGAGTTTTAACAGCCGCCACACCTAACCCGCGTCTAGCGCCTTTCCTTCGCCCTGCCCTTGGCACTATGATACGCACACCGGCGGTCGTTCACCGGTGGCTTCTGTCAGTCAGCTGTGAGCCGGTGAGGTTACAACCCCGTAGCCAAATGTTCTCCTTCACTGAACACGTCCGTCCTTGGCACAAGTAAGCTAACACCGTTACCACCTAATTAAAAGTCACGACGTAGCAACTTTCAGCCAGCTTAGACACAGCATTGCTTTATACACTGGCAACTCTGTCTGAGTAGCGGTAACTGCCTCGCAAAATACCCACACAACAACGGCTGCCACTCGCTTGAAAGCCCGCCCGGTAAGTTTTGACGTAACTGAGCCCGGATCGGTTACTCGTGATATGGTCAGTGGCTCGTGGCTGTACAACCGGTATTGCAGTCAATCAAAGACGACAAGTCGCCTATGCCTTAGGCTGACTGATTCAGTCAGTATTGCTCAAATACACGGCTATAGTCACGGTCAGTGCCGACCCTTGAACCCGATCGTTCATGTGGCAGATCTGTAATAACGCTGCTGAAATATCGGGCTACACACTGAGGCACGTCTGTCTGTGTAGCCGCCTTGCGTTGCGCGTATGACTAGGGGGCCTTCAAGTTCTGACAGCTGACGAAGTGTCGGGCAAACGCCAGAGTTCAATCAGGAATGTTTCTCTAGTCTGCCTTTGGGAAGCTCGCGTCAGTGAATGCGTTCATTCCATGCCAGTGTTTTCTCTGAGGCCAGCGTATCTCGCGCGCGCGTGTCAGTGTGCACGAGTGTGTGTGTGTGTGTGCCGTGTGCCTGGGTGTGTGTTGGGTGTGTGCTGGTTGTGTATGCGTGCGTTTCCATCGGTCAGCAGGCCACGAGTTCATTCAGCTCGCGCACCTTGTGTAATCATACATACCCCGGCGTCTCGTGACCCCGGCCGGCCTAACCGGCTGTTCCCACGTGGTGAGTCTTTGATCTCCGTCCCTGCACGCGACAGATTCCGTGACTCCGTGGAGTGGGAGCTGGGTCTCTCACGGCGCCGCACACTGAACGTTTCCCTTTCAGTACAGATAAAAACAAGATGCAGCACTGACTGATGATCTTTGGTGCACAGTTTGGCCGAAGGTGGGGCGGCCGCTGGGGGTGCATTATCGAGTCAGCTCTGTGTGTGTGTGAGTGGGGGGGGAAGGGGGGAGGGGATGGGCAGGGGGTGGGGTCTAAAACTGACGCACTACTGAATTCATGTAATCGTATTGTCCGGCTAGCACTGACCGACCAGGCGTCATTCAGGTCCAGTTTCTAATCACGCAGGGGCGGATCGGGGGAGGGGGGGCTTTGGGGGTTCAAGCTCCTCCCATTCCCGGCAAAATAAAATATAAAAAACTAGTGAAAATGTACCGAAATAACATAAATTTTTATGCTCTTTAATTTTCAAACCCCTTACCCCCCCCCCCCCCCCCCTCACCCCCAGCCCCACCGCCCGAGCGAAACCTAGCCGACCTCCCTATGCGGCACTCGGTGACAAGCCGGAACCGACTTTGAGTGATGTCTGGGACTTTTTGTTGGCTTTGTAGGCCGGGTAAGTTTCATGCCAGGTAATAGTAAAATCAGGGACAAATTAGCCTGACTTGTATTCGTGCGCGGCTGACACACTGAAGAGCCAGCAGATGACAGAGGAAGGAGGGGCATGTGGTCGCTGCTAACATCGCAGAAAACGGAACAAATTATTGGAATTTGTTGAAATTTACTCTACACAGGAGTCTTTGGCTGCTGGATTTTTGTGAATTTTTTTTTTTTTTCAATTTTAAAGCATTTCTAGGGTGTTATACGTAACGTTATGTGTAATAGGAATATATAGCGTGTTCTTTAAATTTGCATGTGTCCTGTAGCCAAACTCACTGAGTGAATCTGTGGAGTTCAAAGGGAAGCTATGTGTGTAGAATCCTGGAGTTATCTACGTGCAGACACTGCAGCTCAGTTGGTATTGTTCGCCCGTTCGCCGGGGGTGCAATTGTATGCCAGTCACTAAATTCCGTCGATATTTCGCATGAAGAAAATTCGTAGGACAAAGTCAGTGGCCAGGTGACTTCACCGGAGTACATTTTCACCCCATCCCGCGATGCGGGGATACAGTCGCCCCCGTTTAGTGGACGACTGGAGTTTATTTGCCCCTCCTGCGCATGACTGGTGTACATTTGCACCCCCTAACGGGCGAACTATACCGTCTGAGCGACACTGCATGACAGGCGAACATACGCCAAAGTAGACTACGCCACGCACCAATACAGCTCTTCCTGAAAGACGACTTGAATCATCAGCATTCACACCTGACTGTGAGCATTGTCGGTGGTTGCTCAACCACTCAGCTGAATTATAGGCATTGATCAGTTCAGACCAAGCGCATCAGTGGCGATTCAGTTTTTGGTAGACGCGGCGGGTGACTGTGACTGAGCAGATCGGCGAGAGCGTAAATAATCTTGTCTTGACATTTTCGTTAGCCGGCTGATTCGGGTTTTTTGGGGTTTTTTTTTGTAAATGTTAAACTGTGGCACCAAAACCTTGCTGTCGTCATCAATCCCTCGGGAGGGATAAGATGACACGAAGAATTTACAATGGCTTTGTCAGTTGTGTGCATCCGCTCAGTTATACAAGTCATCCGTCAATGCCCTCTCTCTCTCTCTCACACACACACACCGTGGCACACACACACACACACACACACACACACACACACACACACACCATCTACACCGACACACACACACACGCACGCACGTGTCAGGCGTGTGTGTGTGTGTGTGTGTGTGTGTGTGTGTGTGTGTGTGTGTGAGAGAGAGAGAGAGAGAGTTCAACGTCTTATTTTACATTGTTACCTTGACCTTGTCATCTTTGATTTTTTTTCTTGCATTTTCCACGTTTCGATGAATGTTTTTGGTAGCAACGACTGTTTCAGTGAAACTTATTCATTGTGTGGGCGGTTAAATCACTTTCGACGACAACTAAAAGTTCACTGGTCGGTCGTTCATTCGTTCTCTCCCCGATGGCGGTGTGTGTGTGTGTGTGTGTGTGTGTGTGTGTGTGTGTGTGTGTGTGTGTGTGTGTGTGTGTGTGTGTGTGTGTGTGTGTGTGTGTGTGTGTGTGCGCGCGCGCGCGCGCGCAACAATAATAAGCCGTAGTGTAATGCGCACGACAGATGGTGTGCTTGTGACATCAATTCCACGTAAAGGTCGAAGAGCCAGGAAGGAAGAAGCCGTGGGAGGCGAATACGCGCGGGGGGAGGGACTGAGGGGAGACGGAGAAGTGGGGGGGGGGGGGGAGGGGCCTGAGAACGAGTCTGAGAAGCGAAGTTCAACCTGAAAAGATGTGCACACGGATCACTTTCATCAGGCACGCACGCGCACACACCATTGACGTCAGTAATATGCGGCACGGAATGCATTACTGAACACGGGGTGAGGTGAACTCGATACTGACAGTTGCGGCAGCATGAATGAAAGTCTTCACAGCGGTTCGTGCCAAACTACAGACCGAGAAACATCCAAGAAATTTGGTTCATTTAAACCGGCTCAAACTAACACCGTCGACAGCCCGGCCTAGGGCTTTGTGATACTCACTGAGTCACTTGCACAAGACTGAGTACACGCTGACGTGAATACAGTGTCAATGTAATTATTCAGGCGACTTTGAACAACGGTCGGTTCATTTGAAACCGTCGTTCAATGAATAAGCTTCAGCTCGGCTCTGGTTTTTACGGCATTCAGTGGTGCAACCGGCTGACGGCGGAGAACCTGTTCCGGTGTAACACGCGGGACTGATGTACCCCATCATCATCATTAGCTTGCTTTACGTCCTATGGCTTTTGGCCCTTAAGGACAAGTTGTTCCTGGCGTGTGTCTTTGGCTGCTTGGCTCGGCGAGTGTCTTTGGGGTGTGTGAGGGCTGATTTGCTTAGCTTTGGTCAGCGTCAGAGGATCTTCGCTTGGCTTTCAGATGCCTGGTCTGGGTTTGTTTTCCAGTGCCTCAGTCTGTTCTGTCATCCGTACTTTTGCCTTTTAGATTATCACTGGGGTGTCCCCTCGCTCAAGTTTTTGGGTTCAGAACCATTTTGTCAGATCTGATCTGACGATCGCGTCGGCCAGGGTTCTCATTGGCCTATCACCTAGGACTTGGTGTGGCTTGAGGAAGTCTACCGTCTTCAGTGAGTAGATGTACCCCAGCCGGCTCCGGCGGCCGTATACCCCAGGGCACTTCCCACGTTAACGCTGGATGTGTACTCCCTCTAGACTAAACCACTGACGATTTGTTTAATGAGTGGAGTGTTGTCGACTTAGGAGTAAGCCTAGCGTGTGGAGGGTGGAGTATGTCCCGTTCGTGGGGGTGGGGGGGGGGTAATTTCCACTGATTTACTCAGTGACACCACGTATGGGTGATGTCAAAGACGGGGCAACAAGAAAAAGGCCTGCACAACACTGATCTAGCCCCCGAGCCGGGATTCGATGCCTGGTTCGGATTAACGAGCCGAAGTACACCCAGCGTTAACGCGGAAAGTGCCCCAGTGTACTGGGCTGGGGACTGAGCATATCCCACGTGTCACGCCACACCGGACCGGCGCTGAATTCTTTTAGCAGCCGGGCTAACTGAAATTAAACTTTTGTTCACTGAATTCTTTCGGCTGACATGAATTTGTTGAAGTCTCTCGTTTCAGTACAGGGACATATCACAGCATTTCAAGCGTCCCAAATTGCAGTTCGACCCGGCCGCTGTTTAGGTAAGCATCAGTCCTCGGCCGGCCGGGCATGCCACTATCCTGAGACATTTGTACGGCCAGAAGCCGGCGGATCAGTCGACTGACACAGCGGCCGCTTTTGATCCGGCATAGCCTGGGGAGGAGGTTTGTCAAGTTTGTTGCCGCCTGGCTCAGTCAAGATCAGGTCGCGGCGTTTCTTCAGTAATATCCATGAAAGCCATCAGAGGACAGCGGTTTCCGGGCTGATCAAAATATATATATCATAGTAGGACATTTGTCCTAAATCATGACCAGCGGAGATCAATGGCGGCTGGTACGACAGCCAGACACATATCATGTCCTTGTCACTGAGTAGAGCCGTCGACTGAGCCGCCTCGGCCGGACAGTCCGCCGGCACTCGGCTGAGTACTCGGACATCATATATAACTGAATTTCGAGCCGAATGTGACCCGGCCGGCCGCGATGTTCGACGCGGATTTGAAGCCCTGTTGCTGTTTAAAATATTTTCATAAGGATAGTTCTTACCCTAGCCGGTCAGACATCGCTTACTCGGTCGACTGACGGAGTTGGCTGAACCAGGGACCTGCATGTATAGGTCCCTGGCTGAACTGACCAGGCGGTGTCAGCCAGCCTCACGCCGTAAACGACGGCGAAAGTCAGCGGTCGGATAACACTGCGGATCGGCTGGGTAGCCAATGAATAATTAAACAAGACGTGAGCCCGGTCTTTCGAAAATTCAGTCAACACAATCACGCAAACCCTGACAACCACCAGAAATAAATATCCCAAGTGGGTCCCGCGACAACTGATCAGCGAGACGTTGTATCCTTGCGGCGGAGAAGAAAAGCCCGGAAGAGTAGTTTCCCTTGGGTCTGATGACGTCACAGAACATGTCTGCGCCCATGGCTTGATACACGCGAAGAATTTTGTTTTGCCCTAGCAACAGACAGTGAAATTATTTCCAGTGTACGCTGAGACGCTAAGAAATCAACATGGAGTTGTCGAAAACCGAGGAGAAAATGATCGGCCTGCAGTACCAGATGAGAGAGAACCAAAAGGAACTGCAAGATTTTCTCTCTGATCTGGGGAGTTGGGAGGATGAAATGAAACACAAAGAAGCGGAGTTGAAGAAAAAGCCGGACAACAAACCCCAGGTAACAAGCATCGTTCAGATTGAAGTAGATAGCGGCTAACCCAGAGTTAATTCTTTGCCAAGAAATGTGTAAATGACTACATAAATTGTACATTAAGCGAAATGGGACTTGCATCTCAGTTTTCAACCTTCAGATGGTCCACTTCAAAAAAAAAAAAAAAAAAAAAATCATTCATGCGTGTCACAAAGAAAAAGTACTGCAGTGGCTGATCCACATTGAACTCTTCTGTCCTTGGTATTAGGATTCACACTTTCTAAGCTTGTCAACCTGTGTAGGATACTACCGTTTTAGTCTGTTAGTTGTTGTTGTTTTAAACATTTTCTGAAACTTCAGTCAGTCTGAGGATATGTAACAATTCTAAGTGTAAATAAAAACAATTAGGCTTTCTCATTTCACTGCTGTCCAAATGGAACATTTGCTTGGCAGCTGGGACTTTTGAGTGTATAATTTTTCAGTTTATCAGACTGACATGCACACTTACTGCTTATTTCTTGTTTCCTCAGGAGCTTCCCCCAGTGAGAAACAGCTTGGACAAGAAGAAGCTAAAGAAGAAAAAGAAAAAGAAGCCTGAAGACCAGGGAAAACCAAAGAGAATCAGCGGCTTTGACTTTAGGGCTTGGGACAAATTTGATGTGGTAAGTATACTCTGTGCCAAAAACAGGTTTAACATTTCAGAGAATCAGCTTGGGTATGGCATGTTTCAAGGTCAGAAATCTTTTGCCATTTTGTGGATTTCTGCGTTTGTTCGTACTTTTTCTGCGTGCAATTTTTAAAAAATGAACACTTGCATGCACCGGATTGCTTTGATCTTTTAATATTTTCTAAGGAGGGAGGTGGGGGGGGGGGATTAGGGGGAGATCTGCTTTACAGATGTGCATGTTCCCTCTCCACATGAAATTTTCATTGTTTTCCCCATCAGTCAAATGGACTTTTGATTTTGTAACACTGCTGTTGTATACTGTCGCAAAGAAAGTACCAATAAACTGCACTTGTATTAATACTAATATGATCGGATAACAAAACATTTTATGTGCTAGAATGTTACTAAATGTTAGACCTTCTGCAGCGATCGTCAAATGCGCTCGCCCGCTCGCTTTCGCTACCAAATTTACCGTCGGGCGAGTGAAAGCTCCGGTAGCGGTAGCCCGAATGGCGAGCAGGAATTCTGAGATGAATCAGAACCTAGCAGCCACTCCTGCTACCAGAATTTTTTTCGGGCTACCAGTTTTGTTCAGGGCAGTAGCCCAAATGGCTACCATGGTCCTGACACATTTGACGATCGCTGTTCTGTTTACTTTTGAAAATGAATGTTGAAAGGACAAAGCTCTGGAAGAAGTTGACAAGGAGGAAGGAGAAAAATCATCATCAGAATATGAAACTGACGAAGAATGGGAAGCAGAAAGGAAAAAACACCTGGCTAATGAGAAGAAAAATGAGGTAAGACTTACGTTGAACAGGTAGGTTTACTTATTTTTGCCAGTGGTGATTACAGTTGACTTTAGAGAGCTTGTCACTTGAAATATGTTGAAACTACTTGGACAAACTTCTGTGGATTAATAATAATAATGAAAGTCATTTGAATTGAATGTGATGCCTGTCTCTCATTAGAAGCTCCAGGTGCCATTACAATAGGAGGTAAAAACAAGATTGACATTCAAATAAGCATTCCGATTTATACGCATACTGTGCTAGTAATAAATTCTACCATTTGTACTTTTGGAGCAGTTTATTTCTTTGTTAAGTCTTCACCATTATTGTCATCATCATTGCCTGTTGACAGGGTAATGCACATTTCTCTGCTGGAGCGTATGAGATTGCAGTAGAGTGCTACACTCATGGAATGGAGCTCGATCCCACCAACGCCCTCCTGCCGGCCAATCGTGCCATGGCTCTCTTGAAGCTTGAACGGTTAGCAGTGTTTGGAGAACACACACGCACGCACACACACACACGCACACACACACTATTTTTGTCTTGCAGCATCAGTAACTTGTGGTTATGAAATTATGTTACTGTTAGGCACATATATATATATATATATATATGATAGTTTGTTGTAGTGTAATTGATTTGCCACAGCTGGTAGTCTTTTTCTTTAGGTTTTTTCTAATACACATTTTCCATCCTGTAGCTGGTAGTCTTGTTTTGTTGCATGTAGACAATGGTTGGATGTGGGATTTGGCAATTATACATAAATTTGTGCACCTGACAATAGTGTCAGTGGTGGAAGTTACACATGTATATCAGTGGGTGTGTGCATGTTTGTGCTTGTGTGTGTTTGTCTTGCATCTGCTGGAGTTTGTGGGTTTTTCGCCATTTTAGTGTGCGTACACACATCTGTCATTGCTTATGTACATGTTCGTGTGCAAATTCGCCAGGTCAGTCTGGACCTGTAATTTCTCTTCCTGCAAGCCTTTGCATATCCTGACAAAGCTTTATCACAATGAAAACGATTTCGTTTCAATATCCAGTGTTTTAAATGAAAATGGCTCTAGGAATAGAAAGTTTAAGATGTGGGACATAATTTTCTTTTCGTTTCCACCTTCTGTCCACTGATCAGCTTAACACGCATGTTCTGCTGCTTTTTAAGGTATGCGGCTGCTGAAGCAGATTGTGTGACAGCCATCACACTTGATCCCCTCTACGTGAAAGCATACTTGAGACGGGCAGCTGCCCGCGTGGGACTTCAGCGACTGCCACAGGCGCTTGAAGACTATCGGCGAGTTCTTCAGCTGGAGCCAACCAACAAACAGGCAAAAACTGAATTGGAGAGGCTGGAGAAGGTACAGCACTGTTTGCTTCGTGTACTGAAGATTACTTGCATGTATTTCATGCAGGGTAAAATCTGCGAGGGCACTCCCTCGTCTAACGCTGACATTTCTTACTTTCTGCACCAGCACAGATCGATTCATCCAGAGTTGTATTTACAAGCTTCTGGCAGATTTCAACCTTTGGCTAAAAACAAAATCCCCTCCCCAAAGTGTGTTTCCTCATCTGAAGCACTTAAAATCCTGGTGAAGGGCGCCAGTTGGTGAAGGGCGCCAGTTGGTGAAGGGCGCCAGCTGGTGAGGGGCGCCAGCCGGTGAGGGGCGCCAGCCGGTGAGGGGCGCCAGCCGGTGAAGGGCGCCAGCCGGTGAAGGGCGCCAGCCGGTGAAGGGCGCCAGTTTGCACAGATTTTACTGTAATTCTAAAAATGTTCCCCCTAAAAAAGTGTTCCCTCCTTTCAAGCACTTAAAATCATGCCAAAAAGCACCAAATTGCACAGATTTTAGTCTTGAATTTTTTTTTTGTTTTTTTTAATCAGGGAGAGCATGCCTCAGGACACCCCTAGCTTAACGTGTCTGCGTTTCAGATGCGCAATTATGGCTTTGCCGCTTTGTCGCTTAATGCTACCCACAGTTTTCCTCCTTTTTGATCGTGGACTATTTTATTTCATGCCCTGTATTCAATTCAGTTCAATTCAATTCTTTATTGTTTAGGCCATTGGCCGTCACAAAGCAGATAATTTTACACGCATTTACCGTGGAGTTACTATTACATTAAAAAATTAATGTCATCATAATTTGATAACGCAAAACAAAGTATACAAAAGGATTACAAACACTGGAAGAAATCTATAATAATACACGCTGTGTAACACACAGATACACACGCACACACGCTCTCACACACACACACAAACACACACACACACACAATCACGATCCTCTCGCTTGATCCCCTAGCTGAACACCAGTCACGCTCACACAGACACCAGTGCACACACAAACTCGCACATGCCGTGTAGCACACATACGCCCTGTATATGGGACATGATTAGTCAGTAAATCCAGGTTGTGTATTGTTCTACAGGAGCTGAACAGAGACCAAGACGGAATGCCAACAGCCTCCTCTCTGGAGAAAAGTCAGACAAGCGAAGTGAAGCCCATCTACAAACCACCAGAGCAAAGATCAAAAGTAGGAGTTTTTGTCACACTGCTAGTGCCAGTCTTTGTCTAAGTTACCTTCATACCCAACACGATTTTGTATGGTGAATTCAGTGTCCATTTTATTTCCTTGTGGAGATTTTATGTGTGTGGATGTTGGTCAGTTGCAAATAATTATTGTTTGTAGGAAGTTGATGATTTCTTTGTGTGTGTGTATATATATATATGTGTGTGTGTGTGTGTGAGTGTGTGTGTGTGTGCCTGCGTGTGCAGAAGGATTAAACCTCACGAAGATGATGTAAATGTGCACAAACTGAACATCAGTTTTGAAAGTATTGAAATTTCTGTTGTCCTTTTCAGAAACCACTGAGGCGGATAGAAATTGAAGAAATTGGTGTGAAGGAGAACACACAGCGTAAGGAAGCCATCGCTAAGGTAGAAGCTGCACAGAGTGCGGTGAAGAAGGAGCTGGAAGCTAAAGACAGGCAGATGTTCGAACGATTCACGGCGGATTCCGTGTCTGTGCGTCAATCATCTGCAGCTAACGGAGGTGATAGAAATGATGGTCAGATGACGCCAGGTGACATCCCTGCTTTGAGAAACTCACAGATGCAAGAAGTGCCCGCATCACAACAAAATGGGATTGCACAACATACAAATGCTTCTGGGGATTCTTCTAGTGTGAATTCAAAGATTTCTTCTACTGACAGTGGAAAGCAGAACTCTCAAAAACAGACAAAACCGTCTGTGGCAAAACCTCTCTCCCCTAGAAGTGCAGGTGGTGGGTTGAACTCCGTGGATTCGATCCTCAACCGAGAACCACCGCAGACATCCTATCAATTCCAGGCAGATTTCAAGGTTCTGAAGTCCGAGGATGAGGCCTTCTACGCATATTTAAAGGTGGAAATTGATTTCAGCTTTTCACAACATTGATGTGCATGTGCTTGCATGTGTGTTTGTACTATTTCGGTACAAAACTGAAGTTAGAAATGAGTGTTTAACTATTCGCCTAAAAATCAAAATTCTTATTGTTTCATACAGTCTACAGTCCTTTTTCGTGATATGAAAAGATGGCTGTGTTTGTGACTTTGGGCGTGCATGTCAACTTCTAAGAAAAAAATAACATGTTGTCTGTGTCTCATTGTGAGTAATCATTATGAATTATACTTTGCAGAGAATAGACCCCAGCCAGTATTCCAAGTTGTTTGGGCAAAGTCTTGAAGCCGTGGTTCTTCTGAAAATTGTTGATGCCATTCAGCGACACTTCATCCCGTAAGTACATGTATCTTCTTACACATACACCAGACTGACAGACACATGTTAAATGTATGTGTTGATCTTCAAATATATGTGTGTCATTAAGCCCGTCTGTTTTTACTCCAGAGCGAAAGAAGACTTCTTCCAGCATCTGAAGAACCTGTCTGAAGTGAAGCGATTCTCTATGACAGTCATGTTCCTCTCAGCCAAAGAAAAACAAGGTAGGTTTGCAGTCAGTCCCTTCATTCATGTTCCACTGTTAACACATTCGATACTGCGCTCGGTGATTACTCGTTCTTCCTACTGGCCTGCGTACTTTCACTCTTAGCTGCTATGTGATCTCAGGCAAGAGTAATGCAACGCTCCTCCATCAAGCACAGTTGGATAGGATGTTTCTGCTTTGGAGAGAAAAGGCATATATATGCTGGGACAGGAATAGGTTCTTTTGTAACTTAATTGGTACTAATAGTGTTCAATTCCATTTTGTTCAAGGTCAAGGGGCACAACTAAGTTAACTTTATTCTCACGCGTTATGATATTACATAAGATTTAACCCATTCTGTGGATGTTTGTGCAATTGACAGGTATCCGGGATATCTTCCAGCACCTGAGGACGCAGTCAGGACACCCACAAGAACAGGTTGAAGCACTTGCAAAGAAATATGAAGTCTGAATTACACCAAAGTGTGCTGTGCGCTTTTACATTTTATGAGAACATTAACTCTTGCAAAATTTCCATTAGGCTGTTGTGAGTTTCAGGTTGCATCTTTGGACAATAAAATGCTTGTGACTGAAGGCTGGTAGTGCTCGTGGACATTTCACACGTCTGTGTCACAGTGGCTTGTGACTGAAGGCTGGTAGTGCTCGTGGACATTTCACACGTCTGTGTCACAGTGGCTTGTGACTGAAGGCTGGTAGTGCTCGTGGACATTTCACACGTCTGTGTCACAGTGGCTTGTGACTGAAGGCTGGTAGTGCTCGTGGACATTTCACACGTCTGTGTCACAGTGGCTTGTGACTGAAGGCTGGTAGTGCTCATGGACATTTCACACGTCTGTGTCACAGTGTGGCTCTAATCATTCAGGCCAGTTATTAGAGGTGGTTTGTGAGTACATGTACTCCAGTTTTCTCACCCTCCTCTGTAAAGTTGTTTAACTTTAAGCCACAATTAAAAGTGAATGCTGTTGTAAATTTCCAAATTGAGGTGATCTTCTCTTGATCCTGTTGAGTACTGCTGTTTTTTTGTTTTGTAAATGCTGCACCACTTGTATTGTTACTTGTTCCCAGTCGTCTTCTTTTTTTATTGCCTTTTTTTTTTTTTTTTTTTTGGAAGTGGTTGTAAAGTTCTGTGGAATAGCAAAGTGCGTGTATGTTAACAAATGGAAGAAGGGAGTGGAATTTTTGTGCATTGTGTGAATGAAGAATAAAGAAAATTTATTCTTGTAACTTCTGACTTTCTCTGTCCTTTCCTCAGCTTACAGGTGATCACACACACACACAAATTCACGAGTCATGTACACACCCTTCAATAACGAACCATTTTATTTCGATTTCTACATGTACCTCCTTTCCACACACACAACAATCACACATGTATGACTCTCCGTGATCACAAGTCGACCAGAAAGTCTCTGACATTTTGTAAATAGGACCTGGAGCAGTAGTCGGAAAGTTCATCCATCTTTACCCACTTATAGTCGGACGTGTCTTTCTCAGTGGGAACAACATCACCATCTTTGTACCATGCCTTGAAAAAGAACACCTGTTGAAATAGTGCACACACACAAAAAATGCATTAGCACTGACTGCATACTCCACTGCAGCTAGAACAGGTAAAACAGAAAAAGCGGGAGGGATCTACACAACAACAGTTTCACACAAGCATTATATCGGAGCTGCTGAATATTGGTGAAAATTAGTTTTAATGCTTCTGATTCCTATATCAAGACAGTGGCATAGAAATAAAAATGACATCAACACAGCTGGTTGTACTGATACAGATACATGTACTACAAAAGAAGTACAGCTGTATGTCCAAGTAAAATCTTTTTGCCACTCTTACAAATATGTTCAAATACAAAAAGCCAACACAAAGACATACAATAGTGCAGTACACTGTATCACTGATTCCACACAGCAGACAGAAAGACGGTGGTAATGAGCATGACTGTAAGTTATGAAACACACACAAACACAAAAATAAAGCTTGCCTTTGCTCCAGTGCCAATGCCAGCGTTTGGTGGGAAGCGATACTGAAGAAAACCACACGGTGCATTCCCCAGGAAAGAGGCCTTGACTGAATTCCCACAGTTGTCGCTCAAAACTCGCTCCGCAGCCTGTAATCCAACAAACGAGCATTCAAATACATACGCATAGGCACAGATCAGTGAACCCAAAAGGACATCAGTTCAAATGCTACCAACTAGGAAGCCAGCGCTTTTACAGTTGTGAAAGAATGTTCCTGACAATTCTTGGGAGCAGCTGCTAAACACAACAGACACCAAACACAAGCAAAAAAGACACACATCCCCCTTACTGTACCTGTCTCATGGATTCTCCCTCCTGTCTCGGGCCTTGTGGAAACACCCAGTGCGTCTGGTTCCCCAGCTTCTGCTTCACGAGGAGGACCAGTGACTGGTCCAGATGGCGTTCAGGAGACTGGAGGTCATTTTGTTCATCTGCCTCTGTTTCCAAAAGACAACACAACATTCACCTGTTCAAGTAACTTGCTCTCTAGTCTCTCTCCCCCTAAGTCTCCTGCATCCACTGGTGAAAAGGTGGAACCTTCCAACTGACATGCAGCTTGGCTCTGTTAGGCTGTATTTGTAGGATTTTCAGGTGAAAAACAAATCTGCTGCTGGGATATGTTCATAATTTACAAACACAGCATCAGTCTGACTGACATGATTACTGAACACAAAAACTCTCAGGTACAGATACCAAGAGGAGAGGTAAGGAACTGGATAGAATGTACCTCTGTGTGTGTGTGTGTGTGCGCGTGTGCGTGTGTTTTAATAAGGGTTTCCCCACTTTAGGATTGTAAAAAAAAATGTCCAATTCAGCCCCTATGGTGGAAAGTGTCATTCACATGGTAGTGTTAAACAGCAAGTGTTACCTGTAACTCTGGAGGCAGGTGTGAAGAGTTTGGCCTCCGCCTCCCAGGCATCCTCCATGTCAAGTACTGTCAGTCGTGTTCCCTCCACCTCCCCCTCCTCACTCTCCTCCGCACGCTTCTTTTCACTGATTGCCCTGGTTTGGAAGAGAAACATGAACTTGCATTAGTAATTTTTGTATGTGGTATGATCACATCGGTCCACTAACAGCAAATATGACTACACAGTGCATAAGGAGAAATTCTAAGCCCCATAACACAAAATACAAGCTGCTTTTAACTGCCACGTAAAAGGCAAGTGCTGAGAAATGACCAGGAAATACCATCCAGAGGTCAGCAGCGTCTGAACTTAGCAGTTCTGAACATGAACAAAAAGGGCACAAATTCAAAACTGAAAAGGAATGTGAATCTCAGAATACAGTCTTTCATACACAGAAGGGTTGACCTGTGCCTAAGGAACAGCCTCGAAGCAGCTGCAGCAGAAGCACTTTAGCAGAAACAGTACAGACTTTCAAGTGGCTATTCCACAGGCAATGGAACACACAAGACTTTAAGTATAACCACTCCACCAACAAACCTTCCTAAAGAGAAAACCAACAAGAAGAACTGACACTAAAGGCCGACGGCCTGCGCAGCTGCCGTCAGAAGAGGACACGTAAGTACCTGTCAGTATGAACATGAACAAAGTGTGTGTGTGTGGGAAACGCGTTGTGGTGTACATGGGTCTGACAGAACAGAGACATACATAACATATCATGATATGCCTCTGGATAGAGTCACTGCAACATCACTCACTTGTCTTCTAAAGCACGCAACTCGTGATCTGACAGTAGGCTGGACTCAAGTTCCATCTGCCCCATCATTTTACTGTAACGTTCCTCCAAGTCTGTTTTCTCTGCAGTGATAACTGGAGGTCGTTGTAAACACACCGCACTCACAAGCTGCCATTGCCCAGGTGTGCAAAGAGCTCCCGATGCCAAGTGTCGCAGCTGCAGGTAACTTGTCACTGAAAATAACCCGTAATTTAGCTTAGCAGAATCTCCAAAATTGACGGAAAAGGCTAGGACCACTTTCAGGCATTCTAATTTCACAAACATGTACTTACTAACATTCAACACTACAGTAACCTAAAGATCATACATCACTCCAAGCAGTAAATACATACATGCTAGTCCAGAATTTTTCTTTGACAGAACCGACAGCACAGAACAGAGTCGGCCGGTTGCCATCTTTCTTCGAGAGTTGGAGTTACCTTTCCATGCCAAGGGAGGAGACTCCCAAGATCTAAGGGAGGCTACCCGAGAAGCGGAAGTTCACGATGCGCATGCCTAAGGAGATAGTTGTTGACAACTGAGAAACAACTTAGAGAATCAATTTTCAAATCTAGTAATACTGTTTGATTGCATTGATCAGTTGTGTGCTGACACAGCGGAACACCTGCAACAATGAGCTTTGGGTCTGTATAACTTCGATTTCTGAGTTGTATCATTTTAAGATACGACATTCATTTCAAGTCTGAACTTGACCAGAAATTTTGGCAAAGGATGCATGTGTGCCAAGCGTGGATATTAGCCAGCAAGAATAGGCCGATATATATATGCACAATGTAAGATTACAAAGATTTAGGCTTTTGTCATTTGTGGTGGAAATACAGATTACAAAGTCTGTAGTTATGACTCACAGGTTTGTAGCAGATACATGTGTGAATCTGGATCGGGATAAATTCCATTGCCTATGTTTCTGAAACTAAGGGAGAGAGAGAGAGAGAGAAAGAAGTAGGTATAAAGAAAGTACCAGTGTGAAACCCCACATTTTTTATCCACAGTGGCAATAATATGTATGTGTTGTCTGTGCAGGTCCTCCGCAATGCGGTTTGAAGTGAAACATGGGGCAAAAGGTGGAATATTTTGGCAGAAAGGTAACTTGAAGCCGTCTTATTGTTTATTTATGTGTGAGAGAGTGAGACCATGCACTTGCAATTCCTTGGTGAGTTTATGGAATAACGTTTCTTTGCATTACTTTGACATTGGTTTTGTCTGTTTCATATCTGCAGATGCCCCAAAGCAAAAACATCGCAAGGTAAGAATACATCCCTCTGTGTGTGTGTGTGTGCGTGTGTGTCTGTGTGTGTGTGTGTGTGTGTACATGTGTGTGTGTGTGTGTGTATACATGTGTGTGTGTGTGTGTGTGTGTGTATGTATACATGTGTGTGTGTGTGTGTGTGTGTGTGTGTGTGTGTGTGTGTGTGTGTACATGTGTGTGTGTGTGTGTGTGTGTGTATGTATACATGTGTGTGTGTGTGTGTGTGTGTGTATACATGTGTGTGTGTGTGTGTGTGTGTGTGTGTATGTATACATGTGTGTGTGTGTGTGTGTGTGTGTGTGTGTATACATGTGTGTGTGTGTGTGTATGTATACATGTGTGTGTGTGTGTGTGTGTGTGTGTGTGTGTGTATGTATACATGTGTGTGTGTGTGTGTGTGTGTGTACATGTGTGTGTGTGTGTGTGTGTGTGTGTGTTATACATGTGTGTGTGTGTGTGTGTGTGTGTGTGTGTGTGTGTATGTATACATGTGTGTGTGTGTGTGTTTGTGTGTGTACATGTGTGTGTGTGTGTGTGTGTGTGTGTGTATACATGTGTGTGTGTGTGTGTGTGTGTTTAAGTGGTTGTACAGTTTACCAGTGGGATTTAAACAGCAATCCACATTTCAGATGACTTGATTCACAGGTCAAACACTACTGCATTTTTGGTTTTTTAGCTCATGGGTATCAAAGACTGAAATTAATAAAGCATCCCAGACACATTGCAGGTTACTTGAATCACAGGTCAAACACTACTGGTTTTTTTTATATTTTTTTTGCTTTTTTTTTCTCATGGGTTTCAGAGGCTGAAATTAATAATGCATCCCACTCCCAGACACAGCTGAAGACCCCTCCTCTCCCCCCCCCCCCCCCCTTACCACCAACGTTCTTTAACCATAGTTTTGGAATATCTGTTGTTAATTGATTTACCTTTGCAGTTTGGCTACAAATCAAAAGAACTGCGGCATGCCATCCGAAGACCTGAACCTGAGTACATCGAAGAACCAGCCCACAAGACAAAACCTTCCACAAATTTCATCAAGAAGAACCGTGCTCAGTTCAGGTCACACAGACAGGAGGAGGAGAAAGAAAACTATCGCAGCAGTAGCAACGTCGGTCGACCATCATCGGAGATCAAACCAGGAACAGTAACTCTGACACAGGACCAGCTTAATGCCCTTCTTGCCACAGTTGGCAAGCTGAAGCCAGGAGAAGCAGATGGTTTGCGCATTAGTATTGGTGAGTTGAAAAAAAAAGACAATAGTAAAAAGAAACAAGTTTAAAAAGAAAAAAAAAGGGGGGGGGGGGGGAGTTTGCTGGCTGTGATTTCAAACAGTGTTTAGGGACACTGGAGTTTCTAACCATATCACCTAGTCTGTACCTTTAGTGTAAAAGAACATTGGTGTATATAAAATTTATTTGGTTGATTGGATAGCTGTAGAGTTGCCATATTTAATGATGATGTTAAATTGTTTGGGACTGCAGCGATCGTCAAATGCACTCGCCCGCTCGCTTTCGCTACCAAAAATACCGTCGGGCGAGTGAAAGCTCCGGTAGCGGTAGCCCGAATGGCGAGCAGGAATTCTGAGATGAATCAGAACCTAGCAGCCACTCCGGCTTCCAGAATTTTTTTCGGGCTACCAGTTTTGTGCAGGGCGGTAGCCCGAATGGCTACCATGGTCCTGACACATTTGACGATCGCTGGACTGTTGACATTTCTCCGCAGTGTACTGACATAGCTTTCGTAAAGGTGATTTTCGCAGCGGTCAGGACTTGGGTTCTTGCTTGCAAATGTCACCCTTTTATGTGTACCTGGTATTTTCAGATGCAGATACTAATGAACTCAAAATTGATTCCCCACGAGGAAAAACAGACAGTGTGCCTAACTCGCGCGGTTCTGACCACGGGCGCCCCAGCAGCGGTGACGGTGACTATGGCAACATTCCTGGTCTTGGCAGAAATAGGGATGCTGATGATGAAGATAGCACATTTAAAGCCACAAACAAAAGGTAAGCGCATCAGTTGGTTCCGCTTTCATTCCATGGATAGTCAAATGTATTGTTTAAGTGGGGAAAGACAAGGGAGAAAGAGGGTTAGGGCATAGCGCATTTAGACACTTGTGGCCATCACAGGGGATTTGGTCTAGTGGTTAAGGCATCCGACTTCGGATCCTGAGCTGCTGGGTTCGAGTCCCCGGTGGGCAGGAATATGGTGGGATTTTTCCTTCCCATATCGAGTCAAATCCATGTGCAGACTCGTTTGCGGTGCCTGTCTCGCCTTCGTGTACACACGCACGCACATACATCAAGTGTGCACGCTAAAAATCCCACATTCATCTTTCGAAGAAGAGTAGGCTGTGGCCGGTGGCGTGGTAAACAGAAAAATACTGTCGCACGCACCAGAGTGAATAGCAGGGTGGAGGTTTGCACATAAAGTAGCGCTTAAACGGCAGCAGGCTTTCACTGCTTCGTCCTCCAGCCCTGCGGCGCCGTGAGCATTTCAGCAGAGATGGATACGTGCGCCGAGGAGAAGTCTACCATACCATACCATACCATACCATACCATACCATACATTGTCACCTCCTGTTAGGTGGCCAGGTCATTTTACCTTTCCTTCCATGACTATTTTTCTTGAAATAATAAATTTATAGGTATTTTCCTAAGAGACTGCCGTCAGTTTTGCCGAGACTGCTTAAAGGCACAGCTTAAAGTCAGTCACATTTGTTTTGAAAGGGAAGATAAGGAAACAAATTCTTATAAATGGCGTTAATCTTTTAAAAATTAAAGCTCTGCTTTCTAAAAATTCTGAGTGTGCTGATTGATCTTGATGTCCCCAATTTTATGCATAAAGAGGACGAGACAGCGAGTTACCTTGGTACAACTGAAGGCTTACCTTCGGTAGCTGTACTTTAACAGTGGTGTGTTATACATGTATAGATTTCCTCCCACTTTAGACATGCAGAAAAGGAGGTGCGTTTTGACTCGGCCAGAAATGAAGTGCAGCAACTGAAGCCAGAACCAGAGACAAATCCACGTCCCCCGCTTCCCCCTGCGGCCTTGGTGCCGTGGACACACATGACGGTCGCGGAGAGGAAACGTCTCCAGTGGGCAAGAGAGAAAGGTACATGATAATGTAGTCTGCCTCGTCTCTCGACTAGTTTTCATATAACGAAAGTGTTGCAAGCGGAAACACTTGCAGACCGGAGGTCAATGTTGAAAGTAGCTTAGATGTCCTGTGTTCGGTGCTGATAGCCATTTCAATCCTAAAAGTTGCAAGGAACAATGGATGAGCTTTAGAATGAAAAAAAAAAAAAAATTTCCACTTACCTCAGCATCAACCTTGTTTTGCTTAGAAAAAGGGGAACAATTGGATGAATTTGATGTTTCGGAAGGAGTATGGCATTTCTTTTCCTTTTTAAATGCTACATTTTTTTTTATAGATAATCCGTACTATAATATTTAAATGGTCATTGAACCAGACAAATGGTTATAAAAGCACTAATGTTCTGTTGTTCAGAGGCTGCTGAGAAACTTGGTGACTTTGACCCCTGGGGTCGCCCTGGCGCTGGTGCACCACCACCAAAGAAACCGGAGGTCCACGTGCCTGATGCAGAGCTACACACAAAGGAGGTCAGCTTGTCATAGGATTTCTGAAGTTCCTGTAACACTGCTGCCACACGTATGCTGAACTAGGATCCTGGAAAATGGCTATTATTGAAAACAACAACAAAAAGCTTGAATTGTGCAAGTTGCTGGTTAGCAGAACTTACATGACATAGCACTCACCTTGTACCTTGTGTTCTCATTTCATTTCTTTCATTCTCCCAAGTTCCAGAAGCAGCTCAGCAGGACAGTTTGTAATATAAACAGCAACTGCCTAACAAGTCTGTCCTGTAATAAATGTTCAGTCAGTCATTCATTCAAACAGTCTTTAAAAGCTGGAGATCATTATTATTATGGCATGTATTATTATTATCATCATCATTATTTACGTACCTTTTTTTTTTTTTCCCCTTGTTTGTCTCAGGAAAAGAACCTGAGAGCAGCTGTTGACGAGATCGAGGCCAAGTACGCCGCATTGCTGTCTCAGACAGCCAGCCGACACTCGCCCGCTGCCAGGACCAGGAACCACAGCGGAGACGACGTACACAGCAAACCCAGCCGCCAGCCCGACCCAGTTTCTCCGGCTGGAGATGACGCAGAAATACGCTCGTCGCAAGGCTCTGTGTCAAAACATCGGTTGGAGGACAAGGGCAACTCTCGGCCCAACAGGAAGCAGCAGAACCGGACGGATGAGCAGAAAGAGAGGAGAGGTGCACCCAGGGGAATTGAAAGAAAACCTAGGCCAAGCAGAGACGAAGGCAAGGGGGACAACCGAGAGGGAAGGGACTATAGAGATAGAAGGCAGGAGGACGAAGAAACAAGAAAAGTGGTAGAGGCGCGGGAAGAACCAGGGGAGAGAACTGCACCAGGGTCACAAGGGCCGGCTTCAGGGCAGACCTCCATGATGATCGGGGTGAGTATGGCAGTTTGTGTGTACAGTTTCTCTTGCGTAGCTCAGTTGCTGTCAAATCCAATCTTGTGACCATTGATACAGCAGTAACAGCACAAATACTGTGTTAGAAAAAGTTCATGCTTGTTGTGCTCAGATTTGTAGCTGAGAGGGAGGGGAAAAAATACAGCAGCTGACGAAGAAGGTTGTTTGGTCTTTGTTTGTTACACATGTACTGCATTTGACTATTTTTAGTCTGAGAAGAAGAGTTTTTAAAACGCACATGAATGACTAGTGGTTGGTTGGGAAGTGATGGTGAATTTTTACCTGGTTCCATTTCAGTTCATTCAGGCGAAAAACTAATGAGACAAGTGTTGTGTGTAGAATTACTTACAGGCATGCTACTCTTCCGTGAATTCGCGGAAATCCGTGAAAATGAAAATTTGAAAATTGTAATTTCCGTGAAGTCCGAGAAAATCCGGGTCCGATTGAATTCCAGGATTGCTTTCCGTGATCCAAGTTCTGCGAGCGAAAAAATCGTCTGCTACTTCTCCCATTTTAGCCTCTTCCGGTACATTGGACAAAGCTGCTTGCTGATTGGCCGCCGATTGCCGTTTCCGTCCAATGAAACTACGCGAACCATTTCTTCTTCGGGTTTTGCCGCCATTTAGGCATACCGCATGCCATTTAGGCAAAACTTGTGTGAATCGAATATCTGTGAAGGGCCTTTCAAGTTTTGTGAATCTATCCAGTGCTTGTAGATCCCGTGAAAGCCATCAGTCGCGATGTTTCGAAGCGACATAGTGCTCATGATTGATATCATACGTGTGACCAAGGAATAAGTTGACAATATGAACTTGAATTGTCTACTTGAAAGACTTGAAGAAATAAACCAAGTTCATGAAATTGCCAAGTTGCTGCATTCTCAGGTATGATTTTCTTCTTAGTAAACTATTTTTTTTATCCTGGAAAAAGTACTCAGAATGCGCCAGATTGCACAGATTTTAACGATTTTTTCAAAAATTTTCCGGGGGGGCATGCCCCCGGACCCCCCTAGCAGACTCGCCGGCTCAATTATCTGGCTGCGCCAGATTTTCAGTGAAAACTCTTTTTTGGGAGTAGCATGCCTGACTTAGTATCCAGAGATTTGGTTGGTGAATGCTAATAGACTAACCCTTGCAAACCTTGTACAACATGTACTTTTTTCATCCAAACATATTTATTTATTTATTTATTTTTCTCTCCAGCAATCTGCCCCTGACAACAGCCAGTTTATTTCTAAGAAGGAGGAGGAAAAGAAGAAATGGTTGGCGGAACTGGGTAAGACTAGTTTTACTTTTCAGTTTTATGAATACTTCAGTATGAATGCTTTGTGAATGAAAGAGTCTTGGATGATGCAAACGCTGATTGTGTCTGCATTGTTTGGGTGCGTGCAGCTGTGGACCTGTGAGATCTTTTGATGTGCGTAGTTGTTGGTTGAGCTAACGTGTATGTAACAGTCACCATTTTGATTTGGGATGATGTTGACTCAGGACATGGATAACAGTATGTTCATAATCATGTCCAGTAAGAAATGCACCTGCAAATCTATTTGGTGTGCACCCATTCTCATGTCACCTTCAGCCATATCTTTTCTTCAAACAGATCGCCAGCGGGAGGAGAAGCGACTGCAGAAACAGCGAGAGCGAGACGAGCGCCGTGCAGGTGTTGATGACACCTGGGCTGATCGGTTTGTGCAGCAGCCGCCCCCTCGTCCCTCCATACGCATGCAGCAGCAGCAGCCGACAGCTACCCAGCAGTTAATGGCCCCTGATGCGGCACCCACTTCTGGATATCGGTACATCTTGCATTATTGCATTAGGCATCTTTTCTCTTTTTTTTTTCTTTTTTTTTTTGGGGGGGGGGGGGGTGTTAGGTGGGGCATTTTCTTTCTTAGTGTTTTGTTTTTTTTCAACCCTACCTCTATGCGCCAAAACCACTCAAAAATTAGGGTGGAGCTGTTATGCTGTACTACTTTTTCATCATCATTTTGTCATCATCACCCTTAACAAATTTAGACTAGAGAAAGAATTTTGAGTATGTGTGCACTCTGTGTTGGCTTTTGTGAGTGTGGTGTGCAGTACTGATTTGTTCACTTTGTCTGTTCATTGTACATGTACATTTCATTGACACCTTTATCTGTAAACTTCACAAAACTCTCGTTGGTTTTCATTTGCAGGACAGAGTCGACCGTTTCCGGTGGACGTGCGGATTCACAAAATAATGAAATGCCACCACCAGCCATGAGAAGTTCCATGGCAATAGGGGTGAGAAATGTATATAAATTCTCTGTACACGGAGACTGTGATTACACTCGAGCACTGTAGAGCACATAATTTGTGGAGCAGACGTGCCAAAAGTGCGCCAGTAAGGAGAATGATAATAATCTTGTATGGCTCCTTCATACCACATATGTGTCAGTGGGCTACTGTATTCTGTATATTCTAGTTGTTTGTGACTGTGGTACTGGGAGAAAGTATTTTTCTGCTTTTGTTGGTACCGGTGCAGGCACACTGACCCTGTGAGTCAGTTGTTGCGGCTGTATGTGGTTGTGTTTTCCTCGTTCTCCATCATTGTAGCAGCTCTTGTTTGTGCTTAGACAGAAATGTGTGTTGGAATGCACCATTCCTATTCAGGAATCGTATCTTAATAATAACAATAATAAATAGCATTTGTAGGGCGCATTTCTTTGGAATAAACTCAATGCGCCAATCACTCACCAACACTCACGCACATTTTACAAACAGTGGACAGACATACACTGGTGAAACTGACTAGTTGCTGACACGGGAAATTACTGGAAGGCTTTACAAAAGAGGAACGTTTTAAGATTGCACTTAAAAACAGACAGTGTGGGCGCATTTCTCAGATGTGCTGGCAGAGAATTCCAAAAGGTTGGTGCGACAAAACTGAAAGAGCGCTCGCCAAAGGATTTCAGGTTGCACTTGGGAATTTTGAGAAGCCTCTCCGTCGACGACCGTGGGCTTGAGTCTGTCCCTGGGGCCAGTATGTCATATGGGCCGGTCTGCAATACGTTAACACAAGTGCAAACATCTGCACCAGCAAAGTTATGTGCACTTGTTTTACTCTTATTTCTAAGAAGTTCGAATGATTTTGTTTTTTCAGGGCATTGCTCCCAATGATGACAGGATTCGCGATAAGAAAAGGGAGGAACAGCGGCTGTGGCTGGAGGAGCTGAGTAAGTAGATCTCATTTACAGTGGAGTTGAGGGCTTCTGTTCCTGTTGCCATTTCCACTGCTCTGCCCCCTCTGACAAACACACAAGCACTGTTCAGTTATTAGGAGGAATCAGTAATAATTGTGTGTGTGTGGGGGGGGGGGGGGGCTGCCTGGTGGTCTGGTCTTTGATTCATTATGCACTACCCTCTTTGCCAAAGTTCAAAGTGTGGTTTGTGCAATGTAAATACAACTCGTCTGTATCACCAGAGAGCTCATGTTTTAACCATGCAATGCCAAATTCCATAACCTGAATAGCTGAGCTGACCCGCTCCAACACGAAACTGTATAATTTTGATGTCCTGTGTAGGCTTGACAATTTTTTTTTTTTTTTTTTTTTTTTTGCTGTCCCAACTCTTCGCGAACTCCAGTGGTGATTCCTCCCAGTTCTAGGTCATGGGTGGAATCCGTGGAATAAAATTAAAATGGAGGGTTCGAGAGCCATGGCAATTTTCATTATTCATGATGATGAGGATAATGCCGTGAAGGTCCGTGTGGCTTGAGACTGTATGACAGGGTCGCATTCCACGCTTCCTGTCATAAATATCACGGCATTAACCAGGCCGTGTCGTTCTGTGTAGGAATGTCAAGTTTTATTATATAGGGCATTCACACTACATTTCCCAGCACCCGCCGGACTAAAGATCTAGCACAGCCAGATTTAAACACTGAACCACTACAGTCGCTGTTCATCACATCTAACACCGCATTATGTTTATATCTTCAGACAAACAGAGAGAAGAACAGAGAGAGGCGCGCATGAAACTGAAAGACAAGACAAGAGCATCTGAAGAGACCTGGGCGGATCGCTTTACTCATGACCCTCGTGAAACTGCTGCGGTAGATCGTAGTCCACGCACAGAACCGCCGCAGACAGGCAGTTACCATGACAACGCTGGTGGTAGAATCAGCAGCGCCCCTCAGCCGCAGCCAGCCAGCACGGCACCAGCCGCAGATGAAGATGTGTAAGTTGACGGAATAGTAATCGGTATAAGTTACTAAGGGGTTTTTCTATTTTCTATAAGACTCAGCTTGTTTTTGGAGTTGTTTTGGTGCATGTTTTCGTGCATCTGATCTAACTTGTATAACTAATGATAAAGTCCACAAGGGTTTAGTGCTTGTAGTATTTTCATTACTAAGCATGCGTGAAAGATTGAGACAAAGCATAGATCGTATCCGGTATTTTTTGTTGTTGTTCTTCTTCTTCATCTTCGCTTGCTGTCTGTATATCAAGGGTTGACTACAAGAAGGTACTATCGATACAGATACAAAGAAGACTAATAGTACGTTCTGGCAGGGATCCCTCAAATTATGGATGAGACATTCATAACGTGGTAGATTAATGTGTGTCTTTCCAGAACGTTCATCAGGGGACAGAATGTCTATCTTGATCCTGTCACTCGCTATGAGCTGGAACAGAAAAGGAAGAAACACCTGGAATATCAGGTAACACTTTAAACATGATCTCAAACAACTGTAAAAGGATTTTCAAACATATTTTAAACATTTTTCAAATGTGCTTTGAAACTTGGTAAAAATTTGTTAGCACTTCTGAATATACAGGTCTTCAACACTTTGAAAATGTTCTTCAAGGTATTTTGAATGTTCTTCAACACCTTTGATTGTTCAGTTTATTCAACATTATTAATATTTTCTTTGGCCCTTTGAAATTGATCTCCATTGTTTTGAAAATATTGTCAGTCACTTTCCAAATGTTCTTTCACCCTTTTGGTTTGTCCTTCAGCAGTATTAAATTATTTTCCTACCCTTTTAAAATGTTCTTTGGCCTGTTGAAATTGGTTTCCAGTGTTTTTAAAATATTCTTTATCACTATTAAAATGTCCCTTTCACCCTGTTGAATTGTTCTTCAGCAGTATCAAAACATTTTCCTACTCTTTTAAAACATTCCTCAATACTTCTGAAATGTCCCAGGCGGCTGTGAAGGCGCAGATTGAGGAGAAGGAACGGCTGAAGCGGGAGGAGAGGGAGCGAAAATGGCGGGAGGAAATGGAGGAGGAAGCCAAGCTAAAGGCGGAGAGAGACAAACTGCAGAGACAGCTGGAGGCTGAGGAGAACAAACACAGACAGAAAGAGGTGAGCATCCCGGGGCTTTCGGATTTGGGGCGTACTGAAATACTTGATGGTGTGAACTGAGCTTCAACACACCTGTTTCTAGATTTCTAGTTTTCACAGACAACAAATTTTCTTTGTTTGTTTGTTTGTTTGTTTAAAAAACAGTTGCATTTATTAGTGCACAGATACCGTCAGAATTCTCTGTCTGAACGACTTAACCTCAACGTATTGAGGTGTGCTGGCCCCACAAATGAATGAATTGACCAAAGCCTGCTAGTCAACGAGTGACAGCAACACTGTAGCAGGTACCCTGCTGTTAGCTTTACACACTCACCTTGATGCCCGTTTTCCATCATAACAGGAGGCACGTCAGCGACAAGTGGAGCAGTTGAAGAATATGATGGATGCCGAACAGGAGAGGGCGAAAGAACAGCGAATGCTCAACAGACTCACCACTCTGCAGCAGGGTGGACATGACATCCGTGGCCTTAAAGCGCACTACGAAGGTAAAGATTCTAGATCTTCAGCGTGTTGTAGTGCTGCATAGTGACATGGCGGACAGTGTAGGATTTTAGATGCAGATGCAGTACTAGTTGCAGCAGTTTCCACAAGTTTTCGTTTCCAGCTTGTACTGTTGGTACTCGTGTCCAAACCTTTTCACTATACCTGAATTTTTTTTTTTTTTTTTTTTTTTTTGCTGCCCCAACTCTTTGCCAGCTCCTGTGGTGTTCCTCCCAGGTCATGGGTGGAACCCACGGAGGACTCGGAAGCTGGGACAATTTTTATTATGCATGATGATGGAGATGAGGATGATAGTAAGATTGATGCTATGGAGGTCCATGTGGTTTAGGACTGCGTGACAGGGCCGCATTCCACGCTTCCTGTCATAAATATCCCGGCATTAACCAGGCCCGGGAACTACGGCACCTGCGGTGCCGGCCGTGTAATCATCCACATCATAAGACGTGTCATACTAAGGGAAGCACCCCCAAAGTCGCACCCGTGAAGTGGGTGAAACTCGGCTGTGTGGCAACAGCCTCCCCATTGGGCCCATAGCACACCCGCTCTGGGTAGGAGCCGACCTAGGTAGGAAAAATCCCGCTTGCCTCGGCTGGGATTCGAACCCGGGTCTCCCGGTCCATGATCCGAAGTGCTAACCACTACACTACGGGGGCCGGTACTATACCTGAATTTGGTTCTGTATCAGTATCATCACCATAAAACTTTTGATTTTGAGAATAGCTTAGAGGGACGCATTTTCTCTACTTTTCCTGGGTAATTCTCAAAATCAAGTTATGTAAAGTGGTGATAAAGTTTTGCATAACTTGATTTTGAGAATTACTCAGGAAAAGTAGAGAAAATGCGTCTCTATGAGCTATTCTCAAAATCAAGTTACACCTGAATTGCATGACAAAGTCTGTGTGTGAAAGTTTGTAGGAGTGATCAGTATGTATTACTAGACTGACGGTTTCCTGTCGTAGTAGCTAACTGCATGATGCACTCGTAGTGAGAATGCTAATCCCAGCATGTTGTGGGGAGCTGACAATGAGGTCATCAGGGAAAAAATCCTCTCCCCTCCATTTATTAAACGGGGTTTTTTTGGGGAGGGTGTGGGGGGGGGGAGAGGTGGGGGGGAGGGGAGAGGAGGGGTTGGTGTGTTTTTCCCTATTGAAGAACAGTACCGAGTCTCTATATCCATGTATGTTACAGTCATATTTCTATTGTCTCATTTTCTCATATCATTTTGCAAACAGGAAACTTTCCCAGGGTGAAAAGTGTACGCTGTAGGTTATTTTAGCTTGCATGAAAGTTTGCCAAATGGGGTAGTGTGCAGGCATTTTGTGGCTTGTGTGAACTGGTGGTGTCTTGTGCAGGTTATACATGCATATGTGTATGAAGCTGAGCTCTGTTTTGCAGATTGAAATTCTCTTAATTTAACTTTCAGAAGACATTTCTGTTTTGTCCTGGTCTGTGGTCATTACATTTAGGAGGCAATTAATTTTTATCAAAAAGAACAGAACAAAAACTTGAAAAAACTTAAGTGACAGCAGAAAGTTTTTTGAAAAAAATTGCAATGCATAGTTTCTGTGAACAACATTTACAGTAATAAATATCTTTGAGAAGATGTGAAAGTGTCTAAGCAGAAGCTGTGGGCAGGAGATTGTAATAGGGGTACTTTTGAATTG
>JACVVK020000091.1:722500-725000 GCA_018292915.2 Batillaria attramentaria
AAAAATCCCAATAGAGATATGCATAAATTCCTTTATTACTGTTACATGTATATATGTTTTATGTATGTCTGTGTTTCAGAGTTTGATTCAGCGCCAGAGGGAGTTGGAGACATGTATGTCCCCCAGTGACTTTGAGAAGCAAGTTTGAAATCCCAGAGAAAACCCCATAACCAGAAGTCATAAGTAATGTAGCAGATGTGGTGTGACTTTAGGCAGGAGTGTTTTATTTATTGTGTATCTGAAAACCCCTTGCTTTGTAACCTTACTGGTATTGATCCGTCCATATCTGTTTCATACCAACACGGTGGACATGCTTGGTGCAGGTGCTGCTAGCATTTCCTGTGTGTTTAACCCAAAATCAAAGGAATACAGCTGAACAAAAAATCTGAAATACACATTGTACTTACCAACTGTCTTGATATTTGTAGTTCATGATCTTGAGCAGATTTTGCTCTCAGTCACTGATGTCTGAGTTCAGTTATTGCACGTAATTATCTGTGTTTGAATTTGAGGTTGTGTATACTGTGCCCTTTTTGCCTTGGTGTTGAACCTGCGGACATTACTAGGGAAGGTTTCTTGAAAACTCTGTGTATCTTCATCGTTAAGTGAAGTGCACAAATTAGTGTCTTGTTCAAAGATGATAAGCAACCTCAGAGCATTTGAATGCATTTTTTTTTTCTGTGATACACGCATGCTTTGTTCTTATCTAGGAGTGCATGGGTAACTGCATTAGTCTAGTTGAAGTTGAGGCATTAATAGGCTTATGGTGAGTTTAAAGAATCTCCACCAGGTCTTTTGGGACAGATGATCTCTCTTCTTGGAAACTGCTTTACTTTTATCTCCTAACTCCACCCTACTTTTTTCCCTGCTCTCTCTCTCTCTCTCTCTCTCTCACACACACACACACACACACACACACACACACACACACACACACACACACACACACACACACACACACACACATCTCTCGACCCAAAGGGGAAAAGAATTGTTTTCCGTGTTATGTTTCGTTTGGCAATATCGCATGACCGAAACCGGATGAGAAGAAAACTTATTTGGCCAATGGCTGTCATCTGATCTCGGCCAACAGCAAATCAAAAGCATCAACAACAATAGACACACACTTTCTATATGCACACACACACACTCTCTCTCTCTTTTTCTCTCTCTTCACACATGACTCATCCACGAAGAGCTTAGTCCATAAGCTCAAATGGAGATACAGTTAAAAATGAGGACTCGCAAGTACAGTTAGGGGGATTTTTCTTTTTTGTGCCATTATTTTCATTTTCGTTGAGATTTGCTGCATCAGAGACCGTCTGATCTATGCCATTTACATGGCTTATCTTTCGTTGGCACAAGGAAGATGCTTCCCCCCTTTTCCTGCTGCGATGTCTTTCGGAAACAGAAACATGAGGCAAGGGAAGGCAGTAAATCAGCACAGGAAATTTATCTCTTCTTTGTCTCCATCTAGAAGTTACGGGAGTGACCACCCTAATCCCGCGATCTACTCCCTCCCATCTCTTGTTTCGTGGAAATCAGTATGTTTTTTGTGTGTGTGTGTGTGTGTGTGTGTGTGTGTGTGTGTGAAATGGACATGAAGCTCATTCCGAATGCCATTAACAAACGGATATGAGGTAACCCTATACCACATAAAAGTGGAACAGGTCAGTAAGCTGCTGCATGACATACTCCATTTTTTGTTTGACAAGCTGAATATTGTTTTCCTTTATGCTTTAATCTTTAATACAATGCTAGTATCACACAATTATTTTGTTGAAAGGTGAATCATGATCATGGTGAAAACCACGTCAGCAACACTGATGCTTTTTTTTCATACAGTAATTTTGTTAAAAGATGGGTCATAATGGACAACTCCACTCCCGTCAGTCAAAAGGGTTGAGCCCCCCAGAGTTCAGCCAATCGGGTGCAGTGGCATAATGAGCTCGACACATGGTATGGTCTGGCAATCATTTTTCCCAGACACTACACAGTGAGGGAAGCACATGTAGTTTGATGTGACTGAACCATGTGAAGAAAGTAGTAAGTCCTTTGACGTCATTTGTGGAAAAAGACCATTACGTCTGTGCCTTTCATCTTGAAATCACCCCTTTTCCCGTAAAATAACATGGACGCACATGTACTGTGTTTTGCCAATACACGGCACAGCACAGGGACAGGGCTTTGGCATCATGGCTCGCCAAGTGGAGTCGTCTGTTATTGTGAAAACCACATTACCACCACTAATTTTTTTTTTTTTTTTTTTTTTGTACAGTAATTTTGATGAAAGATGGGTCATAATTATGGTGAAAACCGCATCACCACCGCTAGTACCCCCCTGGACCCTTTCTGAACCCTCGCTGTTCCCCTCCCCATCCTGTTCTTTCTCACAACCTATGGATTTGGTCAGTCCTGAACTAGCTACACCAATCTTGTCTACTGAGAGACATAGAGATAGATCCTGAATGGGGCAGAGAAATACATTGCTATACACCAT
>JACVVK020000091.1:727500-750000 GCA_018292915.2 Batillaria attramentaria
GTAGTGTACCGACAGTCGTAGAACTTGAATGTTCGACCGCTCGCGCAAAGTGTAAAAAAAGAGGTATAGCAGTAATAGCTGTACTTATCATCAATATAGAGTATTTCTACAGGCCCACACAAGAACGAAAGTGTTCCATACGATAAGCTGGCGGCTTAGCAAAGATAGAATTAAGCCCGTTTTGTTTTATATCAGTTGCACTTGTGAGTGTGCCTGTACGTACTCTCCAAATAGTCTTAAACTGGCATGTGCTGCTTGTGCGATCGAGAATTGCAACGGCTCGAAGGTCTCCTAGTAAATTTTGCCGGTGAGACTGTTGCAGACATGTTCTTTTCGGCTTGCGTTTCCCCTTCCGTTGAGTGAGTCTGTAAGTGTGCAAGACACAGGACTTAAAATCTTCCACCTATTGGCGGCCGATTTCCACCTTAGACTCAAAATGTTCTTCCTCCAATAAGTATCTTTCTTCCTCTGAAGCACTTAAAATATTACTAAAACACATCAAACTGTACATACCTTAGTCTAATTCTAAAACTTTTCCTCTAAAAAGCACTTAAAATATTACTAAAACACACTAAACTGCACATATTTTAGGCTAATTCTACAACATTTCCTCTAAAAAGTGTTTCCTTCTCTGAAGCACTGAAAATCATGCCAAAATACACCAATTTGTATTGTACAAATTTTAGTCTACTTTTCAAACAAGGCATGTCCTCCGGGCATCCCTAGTGTCACGTGCGCTCGTGGCTTCCGTCGTCACTAAGTGTTACACACTTTTCCTCTTTCTGGGTCATGGACCATTTAAAGGCCTGAAGACATGATTGTGTGTAAGCGGTGCGAGGCTACACTGACTGACACCACCACCACCAAAACAACTCCGACGATTTGTACGTCTAGACATGTCAGGTGACGGACCATTAAACTCGCAAGTGTCTTTAAAGGCCCAGTCATGCTCACGGATCGTTCTGAGCAGTTGCCGTGGTGTCTGGCATCACACTACTTAGACACCTGCACAGTGACAGCATCTCAATTGCTGGCACTGACTGACTGACTGACTGAAACTTTATTTTTCAAGGATGAGATAATAGACGCACAGGTCTCTCTTACTATCTGTCCTTGCTACACTAATAAACAAACAAAATGCATCATCATTATCATTTTCAGCACACACACACACACACACACACACACACACACACACACACACACACACACACACACGCACGCACGCACGCACGCACGCATTCACGAACGCCCGCACGCACGCACACGCACGCACGCACGCAGAAGCGCGAACTAATTCTAAAACTTTTCCGCTAAAAAGGTTTCCTTCTCTGAAGCGCTTAAAATCATAGCCTCAGCCACTTGAACAGTAGTGTACTCATGAACACTAAGCGAGAGTGTTGTAGCAACACCATCCGCCCGGTCGTAGAATTTGAATGTTCGCCGGCTCGCGAAATGTGTAAACAACGTTGTACCGCATTAAGAGCTCTACTAATCATCAAGATGGCGTGTTTCGAGCGTACAGGCGCACTCACTAGCGGAACTGTTCCGCCAAAGCAAACGGTTGCTTGGTAAACATGGAAATAGAGCTCTTAAATCTATTGTCAAGGACCTCGTCACGTCGGCTCCCTCTCAATCCTTCTCAAACGAAAGTACATGCAACAATGAAACCGAAAGAGGTGGCCGACAATTTAGAAAATTCCAGAACTGCCGATGCCAAGGGGATTGGCCGGAGGGAGGGAGATTTGAAGCACGCGTGTTCCCGCCCGTACAAGCAGGGGACGTTGATTGAGACCCGCAGCTAAAATTGACGGCACAAAGCAAACAGTCCACGTGTAAATGAACGAGCAGTATTGGCCGAGGGCTACCAAGGGTCATCGGGGCCGGGCTGAGTGTCCGGTCATTGATTACACTTGACATCTTGTCGAAACTCCATCGCTTTAGTGACTGGCTGGTCCTCTCAGGGGACAGTGGTTCCGTGGCGAGGCACGAGGGATACCCTGGGCAAAGTTCGACATGCAGAGGCTTGAAATTGAATTTGGTGAACTTTGGCTGTGAATACCAGCGTGATGCGTACAGTTTTAACTGTTTTAACGCTGTTTGTGATTGAAGAGTGATTTGAACATGTAGGTCTTGTAACTTTCAAACCTCAGTCTAGGGGAAAAAAGCAAAACGAAAACCTTTTATCGCTTCTGTTGGTGTCTTTAATATTTGCCAGCATGTCAGCTGCCATAATATTTATACACCGTATCTGTAAATAGATAAAGGCCACCTGGCCGCACGATTTGACAATATCACTCTTGCTTTGATGTAGTAACTTGATGCATCTCACGGTTTAAGGAGCGCAGGCGGTTCCACGCATTCGGAAAAGATTTTGTTTCCACAAAAGCATTCGACAAACACATTTTTTTTTTACACGTTAGTGTAAAGTAGACACATACAGAGGTCTTAATCAGTCGTATTTATTCATTCATTCATTTCCCGTACCGCCCACTCCCCCCTCACCACAAAACCATTGACTCCCAACAAGTGAATGACAGAAATTGCAGCAGTTTCCTTTCCGTCTACTCCCTTGCACCGACCGGCTTGTCGAAGTTTGAATCCGGCGACAGTTCGAGTGAATCCGGCCTCCTTTCATTGCAGCCGAAGGCACCGCCCTGGTGGTACAATTAGACCTCTTTTCCCCTAACACCTTCCTAACACGTCAGGGCCGAGGCCGACAGTTCTGAATCGAAGGAGGGTCAAAAGATCGAGGGAACAGCGAGTCGGCGAAGACATGGATCATTCCGACGGGCATAACATTTGAATGGTAGGTTTGGGGGGGGGGGGGGGGTGTGCAACAAACAAGTTCTAGGAGTTGAGCGAATAGTCTGCATGAATGAATCAAAACTTCAGTACCTATCATTCGCAAATGAAAGACAGCAGTACTACTTTTGGCTGAAGTGTGTGACTTTTTTTTTTCAATTGGTTCTGCATAAGGAGATTACCTGCGTAAAAAATGAAATGTAGACGATCTGATCATTTGTGTTGCTGTCGGTTCACCTCTGTTTCTGGCTTATCATTTGTGTTGCTGTCGGTTCACCTCTGTTTCTGGCTTACTGGTACTCGCAGAGTAATCTGTGTGACGCTTTTGACAGGCCATTCTTGGAGCTGCACACCTTGGCTCGGTAAATACTTCTGCAAAGCTGTTCTAAGAGCTACGGATCTTGCCTCGGAAGCCGGCTATTCCGCTGTCGAAAATGTCACAATCTGATTCATATTCCCTGCCCTTTCTGTAGGCGAGTGAATTTATTTTTATCCTATTGCAGCTCGTCACGTGTGCCTGAAGACATGCAGCCATTTACGCAACGGACATTCTGCCTGAGTCAGCAGCTGTGATGAATACATGCAGACGTCTCCAGGACTGATGCATTCTCGACTACAGTAGCGAGCGGTGTCCTGTAGACAGCCTAACCTCCAGTCCTATAGTGTTATTGATCTCGCAAAGGCAGAACAGGAACTTGAGCAGAAAGCAGCGGAACTAGCAGCGCCCAGACAACGGAGACAGCAGACGACAGTGAGGTTGGCTGACAATGCCGGCTGCGCCGCGTGACAATGCGCATGCCACACAGGTAATGTGAAGGTCTGCTCTGGAGGAAATCGGAATTTTGGAAGAAACTTGTTAGATTGAAGCTGCTTTTGAAACCTTTTAAGCTTTTTCGGACTAAAAGGCCTTGAGAAGAATTTTTTCTTGAAAACTTTGGCCACGATCGGGCTCTTTATCCTGCATCAGGACCTCTGACGAGTACTGCGCGGGACGTTTTCCGCGTGTCGCCGACGCACGCACAGTCAGTGCCTTCCGGCGTGTCAAGCTCGCATGCTTGTTCTGGAATCGGCTGCTATTTGCAGGAAGCGCAGACAGGAGCTGGCGTGTCCAATAGATTGCTGGAACTTTTCTGTCTCTGCTGAAGGTGGTGTGAAGTGTGAACTGCTACTGTATTCACGTTTTAGTGAGGTCATACTTGACGACACGTGCGACCCGAACTAGGTCAAGATGAAACTCCAGTCAGTGATTCTCCTCTTCGCTGTGGTCTTACCGTACTTCATCCAAGGCACAGAAGGTAGGTTCTTTCGTCAGTGCTGTATTCAAAATCACTCGCATTTACACTATGCCGTGTTGTAATGTTTGTTTGTTTGTTTGTTTACATTTTTTTGCAGGCGGAAAGGGGCGGGCTCGAGTCAAGCGGAGAATTATTATTTTTCGATTGCGATTCGTACCAAAATATCAGTGCCCCTTTCCATTTTCTACTGTTGTAGATGTGTCTGTGTGCTTGCTTTTCAGCTTCTCTGTTAAGAGATTATGTGACATATCCACGAGCGTTGTGATGAAATAATCTCTCTCTCTCTCTCTCTCTCTCTCTCTCACACACACACACACACACACACACACACACACACAGGCAAAACATCTCCAAGTTAGCGGAGCGCTGGATTCGAAATCCAAACTGAACCAAGGGGTACTATATCTATCGTGAAAAAAATGTATTGTTAAGTCAAATCAAACAAATCATTGTGGCCGTGCACACAATTGTAAGACTGCTGACAGAAAGAAAACACCAAATTCTACTCGCTGCACACACACACACACACACACACACACACACACACACACACACACACACACACACACACACACACACACACAAACTTCAGATTTATTGCTGCAGGAATTACCATTTGGGGTGTCTAACCCCCTGCATGAAATCACAGCGCAGCCTTCCAGATAAAGTGGGATTCGTGAGTGTTCAGTCTCACTGAGCGGCATGTACTAATTCAGACAGCCTCAACCAGTATGGGTCGGCCGCGCAAATGACCCTTGCGTCTCATTGATGTCATCTTTCCCGGCCAAATTACGCAGCTCGCCAAGGATTGGCCATGGGCCGCAGATTTTGCTTGCGGGTCCGTGTGGTACTGCGCCATTTAACTTTCAAATTGTCGTCTGGAGGAATAGGTAGTGATTAGGTCTGGCTTTCCGACGGGGAAATAGGCAGACGGAAATCTGCATGCCGCAAGTAGTTTAGTGAAAGATGGGGCCACTGAGAAGAGAGAGGGAGGGGGAGGAGGGGTGGGTGGGTAACGAGTGTCGTGGCGGGGGGGGGGGGGGGGTACGAGTGTCTTATCGACGAAGTGGGGGATTTCTCAGTGAGACCAAACTGCAACATTACGATACTGAACTATGACAGTATAACTACGAGTAATAACCATGGTGCGTTCTTTGAAACACTTACAACTGAACTGAACCATTGAATTCCAGCAGAGAATTTGAAGCTCTAGACGTTTCACTGTGTGTGTGTGTGTGTGTGTGTGTGTGTGTGTGTGTGTGTGTGTGTGTGTGTGTGTGTTGTTGTTGTTGTTGTTGTTAATGTTTTATGCCGGTGGAAAGTGATTTTGGCAGAATTACATTTTTTTCTATGTCAAAAAAGGTTATGTAAGACTAAAACCTGTCGATAAAACTTTTAGTCATGCTGCATGCATTCAAACATTAAGGGCCGCCATCTCATGTTGCATGTTTCAGTTGCAGAGTTGCAGGTAGAAAATTAATGCAGACAGTTCAAGTGCAATACCCACTGAGACACGCAGTTTATTTTGTCATAGTGTTAATCGTATCAAACACCAAATCTGTGACACGCGACTCTCTCTCTCTCTCTCTCTCAGTCTCTCACTCTCCCGGCTGGGGCCAAATATTTGTACTGGCTTTTTCATCGTTGCCCCGTCTTTGATATCACCCGTATGTCGTGGAAAAGGACGTTAACCCCCCAAAACATCCACCCACCCTGTGTGTGTGTGTGTGTGTGTGTGTGTACACAAGTGCTGTTTTGTTTCCTGTCTCTGCCAGTCTCTCTTCGCACGACAGTTTTCACTGTGGGAGGCCTTGCATCCGGAACATCCTTTCCGTATACACATGCCAAGATGAGATAGCTTCTCAGTCGGAGAGGGAGAGCGAGAAAATCCCGAACGTAAACTTCTGGCAACGTGTATGGTCCTGTCCCGCCCCCCAATTTCCGGAGAGAACTGTAGAGTCTGTGCGCGTGATGAAATGATTCTGCATTCAGTGTCATGCTGCCCGCGGGCGGCACGTGCGATGCATTTCCACCGCGTGTTTAGGTGGTATTTTGTTGCCGCTTGAAATTCAGCTCAGTTCCAACACTGACCCGTGGAGTATTTATGTGTTCTGTTTTGCCAGTTTATCGCGTTGGATTTGTCACGAAATACAAAGCCGCTGGCCTTTAGAATTTCTTCCCATACCGTTGTAGACTGAAGCGGCTTCAGAACTTGGCAACTGAGTAGAATATAAATGAAGTTGTTAGTCTTGTCACATTTAATGTGAGCTGCTGGCTGGTTTAATAATAATAATAATAATAATAATGGGTATTTAAGGGACGCCCTCCCTCCCACAGGAGCTCAGGGCGCCTTACAGTAAAGACTCACTCACACAGAAACGGGAACACACGCAACATTCTTTCACACATACATTTAACTACAAACACATAATGTGCTCATACCATAATCTTACCATTTCAGTCCAGCTTGCTGATTGGCTACTCAGCAGATTCAAATCATTGCGGGTTGTCCCGGCACACATCAAACGCAACTCACTGATTGGCTGTTTCGTCAAATCCATCCCACTGATTGGTTATTGTTATCAGATCTAACTGGCCGACCCGAACCCCATCCGTCAAACACAACGCTATGATTGGTTCTCTCGTTAGATCCAGCTCTTAGAGTGGATTAAATCTAACTCAGTGATTAGTTCTGTCATCAAACGTAATAGCTAGTCCACTGGCTGATTTATTCGTCAAATAAAACTCGTTGATTGGATCTCTCAGCACCAGATACAACGTGCTAGTCGGGAATCGGATTCCTCATTAAACGTAAACCGCCTGAGTACTCACATCATCAGTCATACTATCTGATGGTTGTCATCAAGGTCAGATCACTGTCTTATTGATCACTGCCGTTCGCTCCGTCCACTCTTATCGAACCAAAGTCACACACACACACACACACACACACACACACACACACAGAGAGAGAGAGAGAGAGAGAGAGAGAGAGAGAGAGAGAGAGAGAGAGAGAGAGAGAGAGAGAGAGAGAGAGAGAGAGAATTGGACTAATAAATAACTGATGAGCTCTTCATTTAACCGTAAACGCGTCTCCGAAATGAGCGGGTTTCACCCGTTTGCCGTGTGGAGGAAGCAATCCTGCAATTTTTTTTTTTATTTTTTTTTTTTTTTTTTGGGGGGGGGGGGGGGGAGATGGGTGGGTGGAGAACGAAAAAGAAAAGTGGCAGGGAAGGGGGGAATTAGGAGAGCAACGATTGTAACGATTTCTGAGAAATTCGCTCCTTTTTTTTTCTTTTTTTTTTTTACCCATTATGTCTAGGTCCTTTTCTCGGCCCCATTCCATCGCACCGTTCCTGCAACGCTTGCTGAAGCTGTAATGCATTTCATTGAACGGGTCTGAATAGGTTTTAGAAATCACTGCAAAACTACACCAGAAAAAGAGAAAAAGAAGTTCACATAACTGTCCACCCCGTGCATGCTGCGAGTAATGGCAAAGATGCAGTGGTCTCGAAATTCCATCTTCCCACGAATTATTTTTCGCTCAGAACCTGACAGCCCAAACCGGAGAGCCATGGGGAGGGGAGGGGAGGGGGGGGGGGGTTGATGGGGGAAATTTGTGCCACAATCTACCATTCACGTTGACAGATTTCAATACGCGGCACTCAGATGTGACCTTCTGAGGGACTCTCATCTTCTCTATTATTATTTTGGTCCCAGTTCGATTTCCTAGTCGGCGGCACCGGTACATGGCTGTCAGCAGTGATTTGCTTTCACCGTCATATCGGCCGCTCTTTTCTTCCGGCGCTCACGGCAATGCTCCCTTTTGTCTGAAACTCCACAGAGAGCGCCGGGATTGGTTTGAACAGTGTCCAAGGACATGTCTCGCTTGTAGGGATATTCAATATTGGTGCAAAAATGCTGCATGTAAGGATATTGCCAAACGGCTGAATAACAGGGGGTTAATGATGATGGCGGACATTTTTTTTCTGGTGCTACTACAAAAGTATTGAAGACGATTGCTTTGAGAAAACAACAACAACAACGACAACAAAAACAACATGATTTTACTCGTCTTTACACTGCAGTGGCAGCATAAGTTGTTTATTTGTGATTGATACATGATCTTCTTTCTTCCACACAGACAGTTGGATATTTAGGGCTTAACGCCGCGCAAACTACCTAACTAACTAACTAAAAGGAAAAAAAAATTATCATTATTTTTTTTTTTTTTTGGCTTGGAGCGGACCTGCATGCAACTGAGGTCCCCCCCCCCCCAAAAAAAAAAAAAAAAACCTAACTAACTAACTAACTAACTAACTAACTAACTGTCTGTGTGGGGAAAAAAAAGGACCATGTATCAACCACAAAACAACTTAAAAGGCCACTGCAATGTAAAGACGGGTAAAATCATGTTGTTGTTTTTTTGTAGTTGTTGTTTTTTTTGTGTTTTTTTTCTGAAAGCAATCGTCTTCAATACTTCTGAATCAGACAAACCGAAATCCAGTAAACAGCAGCACCGAGTGTTTCCATTTTGAAAAGCGAGTTGCACCGAAAACACTCCCTCGATTTTTCGATTTTGGTTTGTCTGTGTGAATGAAAGGGCCCATTTATCAAGCAGAAATGAAAAATAAAAAAAACAACAAAAAACGATTTTCACCAACACATCACCACAATGTAAAGTTATACATGTGCAAAAGCTCATATTTCAAACACGTATCTTTGCCTGCGACTATTCGCCGTCAAACGTAGGGCAAGACAAACGCCGCCATTTTGACTTACTCCTTTGACAAAGAACTCCGGGACTGGCTTCAGAGTGTCAGGGAACATGCTCGCTTGTAGGAATATTGATGCAAAGGCAGCAACGTTTAGTTCCTGTACAGGATTTTACCGACGGCTAAATAATGCGCTTGTTTACCTTCGTGTCCCTTCATGTATTCATCGGTATTTTGCCTTCCGGATTCCCTTCTCTGTAATGCACTCTGTTGACTTACTGGCGTTGCTCAGATAATAGACAAAATGCGCCCAGTTTCCTTGATGTCTGTGATGAAGAGCAGTGTAAACAGGACTAGATACGCACTCTGCTGCCTTCACTGTGTTGTTCCTGATTCACGTCTAGTCGTCAATGTTCCTGTTTTGCACGTTATCTGTGTGCTTGTTTGTTGTAGCCTTGTCAACGAGTTTAGATGCGTCTCTGCCGTTTGTGGATGACAATAAACCGTAATGGAGACAACGGCTTCGCTTTCCCCAGTCCATGGATACGTTGTTCTTTTCTTCAGCTTTTAGTTTGTGTTCGCTTTTCATCTTCCGTTTTTTTTGTTTTTGTTTTTGTTGTTGTTGTTTTTTTTGTATTTTACTACTTTCTTGTCCCTTTCGGGAAATTCGGGCTCCTTCACCCGAGGAAAGCACGTCGCCGCGGTGCAGCGCCACTCAGCTTACCTATCTTTTTTTGAAATTTAGCTGGGGGAGGAAAGCTGGATAACCCGGAGAGAAATCCCCGATGGATGCAGGGCTGAGATTTAGCAAGCCAGGCTAAGGAGCCAGCTGGGCTCCTAACCTGGGAAGTTGAGGTTGCCAGAAAATTTTTTCAGTTTGCCAGACCCTTTGATTGAAAATGCGGTCCTATTTTAAATTGTATAACTATTGCAGCTAATAAACAAGAAAACTTTCAACAACAACACTGTTTCATTTTTGTGCACTCTCCTTCTGGCAACAATCTCTGTGTCCAACTGACCGGCTGCTCATGGTTTTTGATCGAATCAAGTTTAAACAAATTTGTGCCGATTACAGCGTGTGTCAAGAGTCCGTGTACAGGCACGGAATCTCTACCACTGGCGGTAATTTTCAGGTCGCCAGCCGGGCGAATAGTACCGTAAATCGAGTTCGCCAGACACCATTTTTAGGGGCCATTGGCGAGTTGGCGAGCGTTAAACAGTGTTACGGGGTAGGGGGTGGGCGGGCGGATGGAATTGACATACAATACTATTGATAGACAGTACTCTTTGGATTAATAGGTGACGGCAGTCGGTTCAACTTCTGACATGTCGTAATTTGCTATGGTACAACAACCTGTCGCTCTGGTATCGGGATTTGACCACTACACCACCAGGCGCCCCGCCAAGTAACAAGAGGTTCCGATGCAGGAAGGACGGCAGTCCGTGTATTGGTCCCGGTCGTCCGGGTCACGTGACTGATCCGATTTGCTGATTGTCACGAGCAGGACGTCATTAGCATGAGGAGGCTTCACCCGGGTTCGAGTCCCAGCCAAGGCAAGCCGGATTTTTCCTATCTAGGGCGGCTCCTACCCAGAGCGGGTGTGATATGGGCCCAATGGGGAGGCTGTTGCCACACAGCCGAGATTCACCCACTTCACGGTTGCGACTTTGGGGGTGCTTCCCTTGGTATGACACGTCTTATGATGTGGATGATTACACGGCCGGCACCGCAGGTGCCGTAGTTCCCGGGCATGGGTAATGTCGGGATATTTATGACAGGAAGCGTGGAATGCGGCTTGTTCCGCAGTCCCAAAGCACACGAACCTCCATAGCATCAGCTTACTATCATCCTCATCCCCATCATCATGAATAATAAAACTTGGCCCAGCTTCCGAGCCCTCCGTGGATTCCACCCATGACCTGGGCGGAACACCACTGGAAATGGGAAAAGAGTTGGGGCAGAAAAAAAGACGACACCTTCTAAAAATCCCCATCGAGTCACAGAAAATATTTCTCTGTCAATGTCTCAGCTCCCTACTTTCATGTCTCCGGTTCTGTCAAAGCTGTTGTCTTTTTGTCGGTCGCTATCTGCCTTTCTGTTGTGTTTCTTTATTTCGCTGTTGCCAACAAGTGGGAGTACTGTCACGGTTTGCTTGTGTGCCGCCGGCCGCGGCCCACATGCAGGGCTAGCTCCTTGTCAAACTGACTGTTATTGACAGTTAATTAAACTTGTTTACCTCATGCTCTGTGGGCAGACTCCCCCCCCCCACCCCCTTTCCGTTTCAAACGCTGTTTGAAGCTTTGGTGATAAGGCCTTGAGGAGAGATTTCCCGTGTGGTTGTTTTCCTGCACATATTCCTGTTCCATGATTATTTTTTTGTTGTTGGGATTTTTTGTTTTGTTTTGTTTTTTTAAATTTCCAGTGTCAGTTTAACTGAACTCGTTTTTCTTTAATCGCTCCTGTCTGAGGCTTTTATTTTTAACGGAACACAGAAGTACCTCTGTCGCGTGTGATCTTTTAACGTTTGTACGACCATGCACCCAGCATTTGTACAGAGCCCTTGCATGCCGTTGCCAAACACACACCTAGACTCCGGTCGCTGACGCGTTAGGACGCTGTTACCAAGCAACCACAACCCATACTGTCTCCGCTCTCACTGTGGCCGCTATGCCCAATTTTCACAGATCAAATTCCCCCCCCCCCCCCCCCCCATAAAATTGCTTATGATTTATCTTTCAGGCCAAACCAAACGAATCGGAAACATCTGAGACGATCTCTTTCAAAAAAAAAAAAAAAAAAAAATCGCCCGCTTGGCAAGGGTTGTGCACGCGCACTGGTCGCCACTTGAAGGGATCGCACAAACCTATGACGCGTTTGACGTCATAGGTTTATGTGGACATGAACGCACTTGATATTAGTCATCACTGCCTGGGTCACAGGGGAATTCCAGAGCGCGGTCAAGGTCGGCAATGAGTTAATATTCTTCTTGTACAAGTTTTGTACAATCGTGGTTCCTGTTGAAACGTACCAGATTAACGAGACCACCGCCAGAGCGTCCTCGGGGTTTGTTCCGTTCTGTAATCAGACCACCGGAATCTTGTTCTACGCTATAGCCACATCAAAAGACACTGCAACCAGCAAAAGTACGGGCGAAATTTTTTATTTTTTTTTAATGCACCACTTGAGTTTACGCTTTTAAAAATATCACACATTGTTTTTGCCTTCAGTCTGACGTAAAAGCAAACGCAGTGAATGCATTAACGCTAACTACGGTTTTGCTGTTGCTGTTGTTTCCGCGCTGGAATATTTAGGGCGAAGACATGTTGTAGCTGCATGCCACACGAGGAACACGGTAATGCACCATGTTCGCTGTTTGTTCGGACGAAAAACATTCTCATGTGACATCGGCCTTAGGGTTAGTTTTTGGGTTTGGGTTGGGGTCAGAGAAATAGGTTTAGGGTTAGGGTCAGAGAACTAGGTTTAGGGTGAGATTTAGGGTTAGGGTTCAGGATTCAGGTTCACGATATAGGTGCGTCATTTCAGTGTTTATTCCGTACAGAAGAGTCACGTCGACTTCTATTTCTGCGCTCCGTAATCCTTTTGTCTCTGTCTAATCCTCTGTTTCTGTCTCCTTCCTTCTCCTTGAACCAGTTTTTCGGACCCGCCAGTAAAGACAGAGATTGTCTAGTCATGAGGGGTACTCACGGGAATAAAGATAAATATCAGTCTCACCCACAATCACCCTAGAGTCTCGCTGCTTCATTCTCGTGGATTCATTGTTTTTTCCCCCTCCTGCCCAGCCATCGCGACAATCTATATTTTTTTCTCTTTAGGTTTTCTTGGAATTCCCTTTTTTTCTGTTTCATCAGTGACCTCGCCCCATCCCTGTCTGGCCCGTCCTTGTCTTCTCTCTGGCACTTTGATTAGGAGAATTACCGAGTCATGAGATTTAAATGGCTTAGACGGTAGCTTCAGTCAAGAAAAGGGAAAGGGAAAAAGTGTGTGTGTGTGTGTGTGTGTGTGTGTGTTCATCAGTGTATGTTCATCAGTGTGTGTGGGAGAGGGGGGAGGGGGGGTTGCAAGAGAAATAACCCCGCACAAGGCTCCTGTTGGTGGTCCAAACTGGATATCATTAGCTTATGAGTGAAAGTGGAAGGGTTTATAGTTTCGAACAAAATGCTGTTCGATTGTCACTAAAGGGCCATCTCACTTAGGCTGCGTTGGTATAGTTCGCCCCCTTTGTGTCATTTGCACCTGCTGTAAATGCACTGCGACCGTCTAAACAACATAACGATTGCACCATCACTACAAGGTAACCCCAACCCTAAATCTAAACCTAACTCTAAACCTAACCTTAAAACCGATCTAAGCAGGCGAACTCTGCTAAATGAGCGTGGCTGCGTTGGTACAGTTCGCCCAATACGGCCCAGGGGTGCGAACTATACTGAGCCTTACTTAGACGTACAAGCATGAGTTCATGAACTACGATTACAAGCAGGTGACACGAGTGATTCTCACTATCCACGAATGTTTTCCTCACGTGCTGTAGACATCCCTGTCTGAAATTGTCCGCATGTCTATCTCCGCTCGGAATACCTCGCAAAATACTGACGTTGGATCATGGTAGCGACACGATCAACGCGTGCTTGTTTTCTTCAGTGTTTGTTGTTTTGCATAAACACGAAAGCAGGGCACCTGGAGGGCAAGGGACCAGGCCCATTGCACGTGATGCTCGGCTTCGCGATCCCAACACACTCAACACCCCGCTGCGTTTTACACGGGGGATAAGGTCCCTTGTGTCTCGTGACTTGAGACTGACCAATGAGTCGCTAATTTACGAGGAGAAAGCATCGATATTTCAACAAATTTCTCCCGAAACGCTGCATCAACAACACAACCGCGCTAGGGGAGAACAGCACGGGGGTAATCGGGGATAAACCACGTGGTTTGAAAGTCTAGGCCTGCGAGCTGCTGCCTGGGAATTGCTTAATAGTAGAGAGAGATAGCAAGCGTTCGTGGTAATGGGAGGGAAAACAAAAACATCTAAAATCACTGAAATCATGCACCAACAAAAAATGTGTTTTTGGTCTTGCCGGTGGGGATAGGAAGTAGGGGGTGGGATTTTTAGTTTTGGTAGCTTTGCTGAGTGGCGGGAAGTCGAGTTAACACTATTGCTCCCTTTACAACAGTACAGAGTCTACCCGCCGGTACTAAACCCGAAAAGAGTGAAAACTGGCTTTGGTCCTCAATATTCGCACACACAACTATCAAAATCACATTTTCTGGATCATTTTCCTTTTTTTTTTCGGGGGATTTTTAAATGATTTAGCTCTTCCTAACTTCTCCTCGCACGCCCTCGAATAATCGTGCATATACCTCGCACTATTTGGACGGCCCCTGGCTGCTGATGACCGTGTTCCTGGTGCCTCACGTGGCGAGGTTATCCTCCGTATTTTGCATAATTATGCACTAAAAAAGACCGCCTAGAGGACAAGGGACCAGTTCAATTGCACGTGCCGCTCGGATCCTGTGCTTGTTTTCTGCTCTGAGCTCGCTCATGCTCTCTTGACAGAAAACATTTGTGGCTGGCGACTTGCTTATGTTGTCACAGCCTTCAGCACTAACACAGAGAAGACGAGACACTCTATCGACTTTTTGCAAGTCGTTTGCGGTAAATGGACCTCGCAGACAACGGGCGGAAACATTAGACAGAGTGCCACCGTAACACGAGGGGAGAGAGAGAGAGAGAGGGGGGGGGGGGGGGGTTAGGGGGGTGGTGGTTGGGGGGGGGGGGTATCAAAAAACGTAGGCACTGGCAACGGTTAAAATCCAGTCCCTGCCGCGAGTGATTCAAACCAGGGACCTTCCAATTTGAGTCCAGTTAAGCCGCCACACGACTCCACCACTCGGCATCCTCAGATTTATCAATATATGATGGATGGCGCAGCACAGCAGCGACGCGTTTCCCCTGGGGGAAGTAGCCCAAATTTCCCGAAAGGGAAAATAAGGTAGTTTTAAAAAAGTCAAAGAACAACCTAATTATCAAAGCCTGGAAAATCAAAATACGTAAATGTTGAACAGAATATTGATACTTTTATCCAGTGTTCCGTCAGCTTCAAATTACCCGAACCCGCGCGACTTAAAGTCTCGCAAAATGCAGGAATTGTTTAGGACGTTAGGGTTTTGGGTGGAATTGGAATTTTGGAATTCTTAGAAAGAAGCACGCAAAACAAACAACCCATTTCCGTTCAAGAAGCCACTGTACTGAAGGAAATTACTGGGGCCTGAGACACGGACGAGAACCACGGCATGCTGGGTAAACACAATTATTTCTCTCATTCCGCAAAACACGCTCTCTGAACAAAGCAATAAAAGTAACACACACGCACGCACGCACGCACGCACGCACGCACGCACGCACGCACGCACGCACGCAAGCACGCACGCACGCACGCATGCACACATATGAAGAAATCGATCAGAACGTCAGTTGAAAAAAAAAATGTTTTATCAAATTGCATGCAACGCATTGACACAGTGTCTTGTGCCGTCCAAAATCAACTTCACAGAACGTTCACAATTCTTTTAAGATGCAGGCAATGCAAATTCCTACAAGAAAAGTCGAGAGGTGGGGGATGCGGGAAAGGGGTGAGGGGGATAATTAACTCTACAAGGAGAAATACTGCTCTCCCCCCCCCCCCCCCCCGCAAAAAAAAGAAGACTGTGGGCAGGTCAGTCAGTCTCTCTCTCTCTCTCTCTCTCTCTCTCTCTGTGAATGTGATACTTCTTTTAGGATGGAGGGGGAGGGGATGGGTGTGTGTGTCGGGGGGGGGGGGGGGAGGCTTCTGTTGCATAGTCGTCTGCTCTCCTTTCCTGTGGCGGCTGTGTTCATGTGACGTCTGCATACTGAAGATGTTCAGATCTTTACCGATGGTGTCTTGCAGCCTATTCTGAAACCAAACCGCGACAGTCCCGGTGATATACTATTTCTGTACTTCCCTGTGGCCGAGTGACTTTTGTAATGTTTTGAACGTGCAAGCGAACTCTCTCTCTCTCTCTCTCTCTCTCTCTCTCTCTCTCTCTTGTTCTGTTTTGAGGGCACGTTTAAATCCCTAAAATTATGATCCGCAAGAATTAATTGTCGCCAGTGTCCTAAAAACGAGGTTGTCTGTTTTTATTACTACACTAAAATCCGAGAACGCAAGCGAAATATTGATTTGTTTGTTTGTTTCTTTCTTCTTTGTGGGTTTTTTTTTCCTTCTTCTTCTGATACTTGCCTCCCCCCTTCCATCAGATCCATTAGCCCTCACATGTTGCGAGCTGTAAACAACATTAGCGTAATTATCGTGGGGTTAAATTGCCGGCTTGCGAAGATTGGCGGCAACACTACACTTCCGCGATGAAACGTTCACTTTCTTGTAAATCCAGCCGACATGCCCTTGTCTCTCCGAGCGCGAGTCTTTCCCCTACTTCAATCAGCCTAAACCACGACGAAGGGAATTGATTTCGCTGGAAAAGAGCGTCTAATTTTCTCCGGATTTGCACACAGGCAATTTGGGACTCTTTGGCGGCCCTTTCAGTGTCCGGGCACTTCCGATAGGGTCTTCACTCAGGCCGCGTGCTCACCGCTGTCTCGGCTGTAATTTCTTTAGGAACCTGGTATTGCCGCCAAAAGTCGAGGTTCCTTGGGCGAGTCCGTCAAATGACACACCAAACTGCACGCGCCGAGTTCACCTCACATCTCGTCTCTGCCACTGTTTAGTATGTCTACGCGCAAGTAGGTATGTCCGTCTCCCGTCAGAGCGCTGCGAGCGTGACTCGTAAAAAAAACCCAACAACAAACAAACAAACAACAACAACAAAACCAACAAATAAAGAAACTTCCGCCACGCGAAACACGCGCAGGAACTGAACTGGAACCGAAGCATCTACGTCAACAGTTGATCACATCCGCAAAGTAGTTCCGGGAAAACGTGAGCCTAGTTTGATTATCGGCGGTTTAGTTGTACATCTTTAGCGTGTTGTGAACAGATTTCATAGAACCTTAGACATCTGTATCGCAAAGACATGGAAAGAATACCTGGAGATAAATGACGTCAATTTTCCAAACTGTGGCAGAGACTAGATGGTGATGACGTCACAGTCAAAGCGATCTGTGTGATGACGCACCTCAAAGCCAGAGTGGTGTTCTTAGCGTTCGGCGGATTACAGGAATAATTTCTTTTGATCCCTGTTGGTCGGCGAGTTCTCATCTGTAGTTTTGCCGGTTTGTTATCTGAACACTTCTCGTTATTACGTGAATAATAATTTTATCCTGAGGATCTTTGTAGCTTCTCTCGGCGATCGTTTCAGCTTTGTGAGCATCGGATCTTCAATGAGAAGGCCGCAGGCTCGAAACTGGCCAGGGTAAAATGTGTAAAGAAAGGTTTGCCAGTGTACCCAATCTTTTAAGAGCAAACTCGTTAAAGTCTCGACACGTATAACAAGTGTACAACAACGCGTGGAAATCATTTCATTGAATGCGTTGACTCTGTACATCAGAATCAACCACTTGAGGCACAGTACAGCAGTTGAGACCATTGTAATGACTGGCCGGCGTACTAGTTGTTCTAGAAGTGTACCGCGTACTTAGCAGTTATTCCCCATCAAGCTGTGGGATACCGACGAGTGTCACGAAAGTCACGAAAACGGTCACAATGGCCAAATGGAACATTCTTCTATCTGACAAACAGCATTAGAGCTTCGAAAGCGGCAGTGTTCCATCTTAGCGGCGTCACGAACACAGAGGCTTTTAAAAAAAAAAACCCAAATCCTCAAAAACACCAATCCTCAAAAAACCAAATCCTCAAAAACACCAATCCTCAAAAAACCAAATCCTCAAAAACACCAATCCACCCTAACATCGCTCTTTCTTTCTTCTGGCCTTTTTTATTATTTCGTTTTTTAATCTCAGGGAGTTCTTTCAGCCCGTGTCAGACACTGTCTTCCAGTGCCACGCGTCCTGTGTAGCTTTTAGAATTATTTCCCTTTTCTTTCCGTCTCTTGGGCCTTAGCCGGCAGACGCTGGCATTACAAGTTGTTGCCACATTTCCACATTGTCCAGCGACCCGTGGGAGTATTTGCTTGCGGTATACGGCCATTTTTGTGCACTTGCATTGTCGGTGGCTGTTACTGCGTGAAACGTGCAGTTGGAGATCATCGTATTACAGTATGATTGTCTCAGTCCAATCCCAACTTAAAGACTTACCTTTTTCGTCAGGTTTTTTTCCCTCTTCAACACACCAATTCTTCTGTTCTGCAGGTATATTTGCGGTGGTAAGATGTACGTGAATGTGTGTGTGTGTGTGTGTGTGTGTGTGTGTGTGTGTGTGTGTGTGTGTGTGTGTGTGTGTGTGTTTGTGTGCGCGCGCGCGCAGTGAACCCAGTCATGTGAGAGCCTGCGCTCTATAAGCACTGTGTATTATGATTATTATTGTTGTTGTTGTACCTTTGCTGCCCTTCGAAACAAAATGACTTTAACATTTTTTGCTTCATTTTTTTTTTTTTTTAGGGGGGGGGGGGGGTGTTACGGGGTAGGGGGTGGGCGGGCGGATGGAATTGACATACAATACTATTGATAGACAGTACTCTTTGGATTAATAGGTGACGGCAGTCGGTTCAACTTCTGAAATGTCGTAAATTTGCTACGGTACAACAACCTCTCGCTCTGGTATCGGGATTTGACCACTACACCACCAGGCGCCCCACCAAGTAACAAGAGGTTCCGATACAGGAAGGACGGCAGACCGTCTATTGGTCCCGGTCGTCCGGGTCACGTGACTGATCCGATTTGCTGATTGTCACGAGCAGGACGTCATTAGCATGAGGAGGCTTCACCCGGAAATTCATCCACTTTGGGCATGCGAGTCTCAGAGAGAGAGAGAGAGAGAGAGAGGGAGAGGAAGAGAGAGAGCTTTATTTTCCAAGGATACAAAGATACTAATACATGCCTTTCTTTTCTTCCACCTTGTTCGTGTGAGGTGCGAGAGAGAGAGAGAGGGTGGGTGGGTGGGTGTTTGGGAGTTTAACGTCCTTTTCCACCACATAAGGGTGATATCAAAGACGGGGCAACGAGAAAAAAGGCCAGCACAAATATTTGGCCCCAGCCGGCGGGATTCGAACTCACGACCCGAGCATTGAGAGAGAGAGAGAGAGAGAGAGAGAGAGAGAGAGAGAGCTTTATTTTCCAAGGATACAAAGATACTAATACGGATACAAAGATACTAATACATGCCTTTCTTTTCTTCCACCTTGTTCGTGTGAGGTGCGAGAGAGAGAGAGCGAGAGCGAGAGCGCGCGCAGAATCGAACATGCCACTATACTCTGCTCGCCACTTCTTGTATCATTTTTTTTTTTTCGTTTGCCTGTGAGACTTTTTTTTTTCAACGAACTTAACTTAAATGTGCTTTCATTCTCACTACTCTAAAACTAAGACAAGTTCGCATGAGACATCAGCTATGTCAGTAAGCTTCGAAAACACACAGGGATAAACATCAAACAGTAAAGCCAATGAATACGGTGGCTTGAACCAGCTTGTGTTAGGCAAAACACAGAGGTAATACGAGTTATACAGCACCAGCATTCATCAACAAACTGACCGATCAGGACTGAGTCTGTCACAGACCTTGACAATGGCGACAGCTGGTGCCTTTTTGACATCTGATAGACGACTCTATTCCTGTCAGTTAAATGGGTCGAACACCCAGAATTCAACCAATGGCGTTCCGCGGCATAATAAGCACAACATGGCATGGTCTGGCAAACGTTTTGCCAGACACTACAACGAGGGAAGCACAATCATGTAGTTTGATACAAGAGAAACATGGAAAGAAAGCAGTAAGTCCGTTGACGTCATTTGACGAATATGACCATTACGTCAATCTAAAATCACCCATTTTACCCATACAATGACGTCTTGGACGTGCTGTGGTTTGCCAGTACACTGTAAAGGGGCGGGGCTTTGGGGCTTGCCGCGTGGAGTCGTCTATTCCGGTGAGATTACAGGAGCAATGCTCAGTTAGAAAGCGCGTTAGAGTAATCAGCATATAGACGAGACCGCCAAGTGATGCCTCTTCTAGCTTTTGTCGACGGTACCGCGCACCAACTTCTTTGGTAGAATGAGACTGCTTATCAAGATGAAGATCGTCAGATGTCTGCCCTAGCTTCATTTTCCCTGTTTACTGAAGTCGTTATTCCGTCTGCCCATCCATAAACTATATACATTCTCTGTACACGCAGACTCTGTTACATCGTCTCCCTTTACGTAAACTGTAGTGTCTCACGGTTGCTGTAACTTCGTCTTCCACTCCCGTAACAGAGGCTAATACTTCGTTTCCCTTGTTGTAACAGAGAGTCTCTGTCTGTCTGTCTGTCTGTCTGTCTGCCCCCCCCCCCCCCCTCCCCGTAAAAGAGGCTGTTACTCCGTCATCCTCTCTGTAACCGTCAGAGACTTACTATATACTTCGTCTCCCTCTCTGTAACAGAGGCTGTATACTCCGCCTCCCTCTCTGTGACAGAGGCTGTCACATACTTCGTCTCCCTCTCTGTAACAGAGGCTGTTACTATATAATCCTCCTCCCTCTCTGTGACAGAGGCCGTTACATACTTCGCCGCCCTCTCTGTGACAGAGGCCGTTACATACTTCGTCTCCCTCTCTGTGACAGAGGCCGTTACATACTTCGTCTCCCTCTCTGTAACAGAGGCTGTTACATACTTCGTCTTCCTCTTTCATCTGCATTGTTCCTGTAGTCGCAGTTGCTGTTACTCGGCCTCCCTGTCGGTAACAGAAGCTGTTACACCATCTATCCCCTCTTGAAAATACTAAGAACTCGCAGAGGCTGTTTCTCCGGAGGGGGGGGGGGGGGGATTGGGGGGAGGGGACAAAGGAATAACGTCTAGGAATAGAGAATGAGATAGGGTCAAGCCCACAAAACTCACAGACCGGCATGAATAAACTGGTCAAGCCGCCAGGGAAATAAGTTGAACGCAGTCCATCGTATCGGACTGAAAACTTCTCGAATATCACACAAAAAAGCTGATTCACTCTACTCTCCACAGAGCGCAATATTGGCCGAGATGAATATTCCGTCTCTTTAGGGACGACAAAGTGGATTAGAAGTCGGTGCTGGGGGTAGGCCAGTGCATTGCGGGATTGTTTCCCCGTGTTCTGCATCCTCTGGTGTCGGAAGCAATGGGATCTGAATTTGACAGCGCGTAACGCGAACTGTGGGCCTTGCTTTTGATGACGACAGGATGTCACAAAGCCGGCACCGGGAGCTCAAAGATGGTTCGTGTGACGGACCTTGTTCACGCTGAGATGGTCAGTGTTCCTTGCTGGCCATTATGGTTATAAGCTAAGCTTGTTAATGCTCAAAATTGTACTGGCTAATTCCAGCTTATGTTTAGGAATAGTTTTTTGTTTTTGTTTTTTTTGTTACTACTTTATTGTCCCTTTCGGGAATTTCGGGCTGCTCCCCTCGGGCCGGGAAAGCGCGTCGCCGCGGTACAGCGCCACCCAATACCTACCCTTCCTTTTTTTATTATTTTTCTTTCTTTCTTTCTTTCTGTATTACAATTTTGCTGGGGGAGGAAAGCCGGAGAGAAACCCCCGATGAGCAGCCCTGCAGCCAAGAAAAAACCGGTATCACATATCACAAGCTCGACCTGGGCTCGAACCCACGCTTCATCGCCGTGACACTGTGGTGACGGCCGTTCAGTAGCGCAGCGGCTAAGTCCGACGCGCTACCTGTTAGACCACCGCTCTCCTCATAAGTTCCGCTTGTGAGTCCGCCTGTACGCTCGAAATATTCTGTCTTGATTATTAGTACAGCTCTTAATGCGATACAGCGTTGTTGACACTTTTCCCGAGCGGCCAGTCGTTCAAATTCCACGACTGTTGCTACACTACTGGAGCGCTCAGTGTGGTCACCGTGACACCGAGTACACTTTTGTGTGCCCAGTGCCGGCATGGCGGACACTGTCACTGTCCAGACATGTAAGTGATGTGATGGTGCATACCACGAAAACAGCTCAGAGCGATCAGTGAGCATGACAATGGTAGCATCAGTTTAACTCCTGAAGTAACTCTCGCCGTACACTATAACGATGCGATGGTCAGTACGGTCACAGCTCAAATACGAAATGAGCATACTGGGTTGCTCGCGACATACGTACCTCGCAAACCACTTTTGGCGACATGGTACACGTAGCGTACACCACTAGCACACTGTCGCCAAGACTGTACGAACGACAGCCACCGTTTTGCCCCTGTTGGCGTAGGGCGAATGTAAGCAAGTAATGACCAGGGCCCGCATGTAGGGAGTTTAGCCCCGGGTTAGAGTCTAACCTCGAACTAAACTAGCTCTAGGGTTAAATTTTCTGTTGGTTTTTGTTTTAAATCAGGAAGCGGGTCCATTCCAGCAAGGTGCCTATGCCATTATAGAAGGATTTTTGTCTTTCTTTCTTCGCTTCCTTTTTTATTTAATTTTGATTTTGGGTTTCTTTTGTCCTAGTCTGGGTTAGGCCTGTAGCCGTGGGTTAAATTAACCTCGAGTTTTACATATGGGCCCAGAATGTATGCAGTGTTGTTCACATGATTTGGCAAATAAGAACCGAGTGTGAAGTTTTTGTCTGTTACGTGATGATG
>JACVVK020000091.1:755000-765000 GCA_018292915.2 Batillaria attramentaria
CGTTTTGTCGTCCTTCTGTGTACACTGTAAAATTTCGAGTCAGACTCCGTTGCAGTTTCCAAGTTGTTTCCTCGAGACAACGGAAGTCGTACGCACGAGATTCCTCGAGAAATGGGCGTGTATTCCAATGGCCGCAGTGATCGTTTTCTGGCCGAGATGATAAAGGAGACAACGGAAGTCATACGCACGAGATTCCTCGAGAAATGGGCGTGTATTCCAATGGCCACAGTGATCGTTTTCTGGCCGAGATGATAAAGGAGACAACGGAAGTCACACGCACGAGATTCCTCGAGAAATGGGTGTGCATTATGGCGGCGTCTTCCAATGGCCGCTGATCGTTTTCTGGCCGAGATGATAAAAGTGCGGGGAGTTGGAAACATTCGTTATCTGTGTCATCCCTACCAGTTTCATGCCTCGTAGGAATGACGAAATGCATCGGAGATTCGATCTGCTTCCAAGGGAACTCGGCTCTCCCCGTCCATAAAACCTTGACGCATAACACGTGATAGGGTTTGATGTTCTGGAAATGTATGCGGGTAAACGGAAAAATATGTATTCCTCACGCGTGCGTGTGTGTGTGTGTGTGTGTGTGTGTGTGTGTGTGTGTGTGTGTGTGTGTGTGTGTGTGTGTGTGTGTGCATGAACACGAATTTATTTGGGTGTGTGTGGGGGGGGGGGGGGGGGGGGGGGGGGGGGGGGGGGGGGGAGAGAGAGAGAGAGACTTACATTGAATGCTTTTATTTATCATCTTATACACTGTCCGACTTACTGCAGACGAAAGAAATTCTGTTCTATGTAACATGAAATGGACAATAAAGGTATTGTATTGTATTGTATTGTATTGTATTGTATTGTATTGTATTGTATTGTATTGTATTGTGTTCTGGCATTCCAAATTCTAACTACGAAGTTAGGGAGGTCATAAGAACAATAGCAACGTGCCCCTGTCAAATTGTCTGCTTCAGTAAGTTTTGTTTATGACTGAAGGTTATCTTTGAATAATAAGCCGTCCACACAGACACTCGTAGACTGTCAATATTTGAAAATTAAATCGTATTTTCAAGAGTCACTCCGAATGCAAACCCGGCAAACCTCTCTGTCTAGTATTACTTTGTCGCACCAGCCTTAGGGAACTCTCTGCCTGCGAATTGAGAAATGAACCACTCTGTCTGTTTGAAAGCGTTCCTATTTCGCAAAGCCTTCCAGTAATTTCCTGGGAAACCTCTCAGTTTCACCAGTGTATGTCTGTCCATCTTTGTAAAATATGCGTAAGTGTCGGTGCGTCATCGGTGCATTGAGTTTATTATTGTTACTATTATCATTAGTAGCAGTAGTAGTAGTAGTAGTAGTAGTAGTAGTAGTAGTAGTAGTAGTAGTAGTAGTAGTAGTAGTAGTAGTAGTAGTAAATATTTACAATCTACGAATTCTGTTCGGAGTCGCGAACAAAACTGACTGCAAGTTGACAATACTTATGTAAGTCCCTCATGTATTGTGTTACAAGATTTTATTTTTTTTTTTTTAAATACAGATCAGAAGCTAATTGTTAATACTAGTAATGATGATGTTGAAGTCTCTGTTATAAGCAAACCGGCAACATGGTGGGAAAATACTGCAGGCAGTCTAAATCATTGTGTTCGACCATTGCATACGACAATATTTGGAATTCCCCATTGCCTTGTCTGCACAAAGCTGACGCTAAATCCCGAGTTTCACGTGCAGGGCACGACGAGCCGATTAATCATACATGGCAGTGACACCACACCCCGTCAAGCCCAGCACCCACATCCTCCCCTTAAAAACCGCTGCATGCCCACATACGCCAATCAAACCCATACGTAAGTTTGCAAGCGTAGTACCCGTAGTCGACAACTGGTATTTGCGTATGTATTTGTTTGCGGAAGGGCGTACTCCTTCGGAAGGGTTTCTGTCATAAAACAGGTTAGTAGGCATACTGCGATATTTCAATTCCTGCATGCGCAATATAGTCAAAACGAGGCTGCACCTTTGAAATAAGCGTCAGATGCAGTGATGGACACAATGGCGCGCGATTGTGATTAGAATCTGGGTTAGTGTTGGGCCGTTTATTCGTCGTGTTATTTCATTTTTTGGGGAGCAGTTGCCTCCTGTTTTTGTTTTTTTCTTTGTTTTAACTCGAAGGGGCTGCCTACGCCCTAGGGTAGCCGGGGTGGCCGAATGGTAGAGCGTTCGACTTCTAACGCTCGGTTCGTGAGTTCGTATCCCGGCTGGGGCCAAATATTTGTGCTGGCTTCTTCATCGTTGCCCCGTCTTTGATATTACGTGTATGTGGTGGAAAATGACGTTAAACCCCCAAACACTCACCCACCCTGTCTACGTCCTATGGGTTGTACCAGCTTATGTGACAGTTTAATGTGGGTATGAAGTGGATCAATTGATGGGAAGCTGAAATACGTTTCTCCTCTGCCATGGGGGCACGCAGCGTTGATTGCGTTTCGGGAGTTCTCAGCTGATTAGATTTCCCCTGTTTTAATGCTAAAATGACAGGTTCGTTATTATGGCGAGCAAGGGTGTGAGATACGGGAGTGGGGTTGAATGAAGGCAATGGGGGCGGTGTATTGCAGTTTCACATGCTGGACCTGTTCCATGGTGATTTTCAACCATCCAGGTCTCTTCGCTCTAGCTCCGAACGCCTTCCTGTTGTTCCTACGGACCTACACCAAGTCCTTTGGACAAAGATCATTTCCATACCAAGCCCCTGTAGTTTGGAATTCTCTTCCCCACTGCATTCGTAATGCATCGACTTGGTTGATTGTAAAGCCAAACTGAAAACCTTCTTGTTCAGACTGCCCTACGACTAGTTTCACAACAGATCTTGACCCATTCTGAGCCCTGTTGCTGGTGGAATGGCAGGGTGTGTGTGTGTGTGTGTGTGTGTGTGTGTGTGTGTGTGTGTGTGTCTGTGTGTCTGTCTGTCTGTCTTGTGTCAGTACGTGTCGCATACTTTTGCTTTATTAGTTTAGTTAAAACTGTATTTGTGAAGCGCCATGAGCTCACCTTGTGGGGATACTGCGCTAGATAAGAATGTTTTATTATTATTATTATTTGTTGAGAAGTCTGGACAAACGAAGAAAGGAAATGCAAAATTCAGTGGTATCTTTCCCAGAAGTAATACTACACCTAGTGTAGCTCGTGCGGCCCAATAATTGTAATTGCAAATCGGGAGGGTGGCCAGGACTTCTCATGCCGAAGTTCCAACAGATCTGACGAAGATTGCAGAATGTGCTGTACGGTTCTGAGGAAACAGGCTGCTACATACACACACACACACACACACACACACACACACACACACACACACACACACACACACACACACATACAGAGTTCTTGTGGCGGGGACGTTAAACCCCAGCTAAGACCTATGGCACATGCTGCGAGCCTGCGGAGCCTTCGCACACTGGTCGAACGGCTTTTCTGCCCACACGCTAAGAGTGTGTGCCATAGGTCTTAGCCGGGGGTTTAACGTTCCCTCAACAAGAGCGATTGGAGACGGCCCTACTGACTGGACAGGTTCTGGAGGAAGGGACGGCTACCCTAACCAGCTGAGCATGATTCAGTCCAGGCAGATTACGACGCCTCTCATTTGCATGTTACCATTTACAAAAACAGATCCGCCACTGTCTACACTCTACCGCATTCGCACCACGACCCAACTCGCAAACCATTCCCGCACACCGGTGGGCTGTAAGTCTGTAACTATTGCATTTTCGCCCCCGTCCCAGTCTGTCCGCCATTACGCTATATTAGTTACTCATGCCCTGTTACAAATTGCGTTCTCTCACGCTACGGAACGGGAGGAAAAAACTGGAGCGCGTGTCCTGAGGGGCCAGGACCCATAAGCGACAGTCTCTCTCGTTCTGCGCAGGCCCTAATTGTGTTCTCCAGCAAGTGGCCGAGTCTGCATGCATGCTTACGCCCTGGAGGAATGCCGAGAAAAAACGCATGAGGTTAAAGCCCGCCAAAGAGGTTGGAAAGCGATCAATCAAGAGATGAAGAGAAAGCGTCTGGTTTGCGGTGCTTCTTCTTCTTCTTCTCGTTCGCCTTTTACACTTGGAGTCCGGAATCAGTCCATGAAATGGATGGTCTCCCGTAGCACCTCCACTGGCCCATGCAGCTTCTCCCACAGGTCCCGTGGTTTGGGCCAGGTCCTCGCCCTCAGAGACCGGAGGTCCCTGCACTCCTGGAGCACGTGTTCTGCTGTCTGGTCAGCTTCTCCACAGGGGCAGCGAGGGGATGGCACGAGCTTGAGGCGCTTATTCATATGGCAGTTCAGCCTGTTGTGCCCGGTCCTCAGGCGGAATATGATGACCTGTTCCTGCCTGGTCAGCTGGTGGTAGCTGTCTCTGGGCTGTGGTGTTCTGAACAGAGTTTTGATGATGGTGTTCATCTCTGTGAGGTTGACGCTGTTTTCTGTCTGCTCTTTGTCTGATCCCAGCTTGGCCATTCTGTCTGCTTCATCGTTCCCTCGGATACCACAGTGTGAGGGGATCCACTGTAGTACCAGTCTGGTGCAGGTGATGTCGTGTAGAGTTTCCTGCAGGCGTGGCAGCTTGTTGGCGCTAGCTGCCTCCAGCACTGACTTGGCGTCTGTCAGGAAGACAACCTGGCTGTTGGCTTGTGCTGTTTCCTTGATGGTGGTTGCTGCTTGGACAAGGGCCTCGACGTTTGCGGTGCTCATTGTACAGCTAAAATAGTCAAAGACAGCAGAACATCGGTAACAACAGAACAGCGAAACATTAAAGTCAGGGCAGCAGTTCGGCCTCACTAGAAAGGAAGAACCTGGAACGAACGAATGAACGAACGGACTCGGAAGTACGAACGAACGAACAAAACAAACACACAAATAAGCGATTGGTCTTTGTCTTAAAACGGAAAGGACTTTACGTCACAATTGTTAAGTGTTCTGCTCATGCTACAGAAACGACCACTGACATGAAGCAGAGAGAGAGAGAGAGAGAGCAAACAGAAGAAGTGTAAACACGGCGATTGCTGGCTGCTCAGATGGAAGACTATAAAAGAGAAAAGACAAGTAATAACTTCACTCCCGCAGAAGCTGTTTTGCCTTCGCCGGCCAATCTATGTCCAGGAAATGACTCGCCTATTATGACTGGCCGGTTCCGCTGAGCAGAAGCAAGGCCGTCGCTGCGTCCTCCGTGTTAGAGCCCCCCCCCCACCTCCCCTCCCCCTCCCGGCCCTCACCCCCCCCCCCCCAAAAAAAAAAAGCAACAACAAACAAACAAACAAAAACCAAAAACCAAACAGCAACAACAAAAACAACAACAAACAAACAAACAAACAAACAAAGCAAAACAAACCAAACCCAAAGCACAAAACAAAAACAAAAAAATTTAAAAAAAAATCTGACGCATGGGCTATGTCAGCCATCTCATCATCTTTCTCCTTTTGGTGTGTCTCTACCCGTAATGCTAACATACCGATACTGAATTTTCCCAACGCTCCAGTGTCCACGAAGACTCAGTGGGTGACTCATACGCATGTCGGGTAGACGGAGTAAACGCTGAAGCTTCGCCGTGTGGTCGCGAAAGTTTTAGAGTCCATAAAAAAAAATGCCATCACTAACTGTGATTTGAACTTTGAAATACGACCCACGTCGTGATACTTGTATGTACCACCAGCCCCGTAAGCAGGACACAGATTTAGTATTTAGCGTGTCAGGACTAATATTTTACCCTGTGATGTGTGTGGGTGGATGCGGGTGCTTGTGCGAGCTCAGAAGATAAGATGTGTGTGGATGAAGGATCCGGATATATATATAGAGAGCTGTTATCTGTTATCTGTGATCTGTATTCTGTGTTAGGCCTGCCCCTCCTTTTTAACTGTTATTCTTAGTGCTTGTTTAACATAGTTTAGGGGCAATGCCAATGCCTATTTCTCTTAAATTGTGTTTTAGCCAATGACTGAGTTTGTGAATGTGTATGTGTATTTCCATGGTATGTTCGTGTATACATGTGTTTTTTATCAAGAGGAGCAAAGCAAAATCTTCTTAATTGTAACTAAGAAGCAAATAAATCTATCTTATCTTATCTTATCTAACTCTTGAATCCGACCACCCCTGCCCACTGTATAACATAATAAGACTGAAAAAAAAGACTGAAAAAGAACAAGCCACTGCACACCAGTAGGATCCACTTCAAGCCACTATTAGGCAAGGCGTGGGCCTTCCCCGCTGGGCGCGAGACTGCTGCAGATTGCGTAGGAGTGGCTTGAAGTGGCTTCTAGTGATCTGAAGATTTCAAGTAAAAATGCGATTTTCTTTGAAGAGTTATGGCGACCTCTGTGACATTTGTACGTTACTTTACCCCCATGATCCTTTCAGCATCATACTAGGATGTCACGAACGAAGACTAGGACTTCGCTCCGAATGTAGTGTTCGTTCTTACTATCTGCCATTTTCGGCCAACGATATGGTTCGCGCATCGCCTGCCATTTCTTCACGGACAGCCGAAACATTATCTTGACGTTGTAACGTTAAATCGATGTTTCATTTCTATAACATTGCAGTGGAGCCTGATTGCGCACAGCATACATGTATCTTACGCCCCAAACAGCCATGTTTGCAGAATCTATGCATATCTGTGCATATTTAGTGTCCCGTCCCTATACTTGCGGGATTTGGTCAAGGCGGTCTGTGTTGTCTGATGAAGTGCACGGAAAAGGGGTATACCGGGTCGAGCACTAGACTGTCAAGATTCAAGATTCTAGATTTATTTTCCTTTTTCCCCTTTTGGATATGGAGGGACAATAATTTTAAAAAACAACAACAACAAAAAAACGAAAAAAAAAAACCCCACCTAACAATCAAACCAAGATCACATACTGAGAAAGATACTGAGTCACACACACACACACACACACACACACACACACACACACACACACACACACACACACACGCACACACATACACACACACACACACACACACACACACACACACACACACACACACACACACACACACACACACACACACACACACACACACACACACACACACACTAGCTAACTAACTATACTGTCCTTCTCGCTTTCAAAAATATTGCCAGAGCAAAGGCAACCTTCCTGGATTTTGATTCCAACAGTTTACAAACAATGTATGTTGATATCATTCTAAGGAAACGAAGCAGTATGTGTTTGTTGCGCTCCTCTTGACACGCCGGACATTCTAAAATTAAATGAAATATGTCCGCATGTCACATTTTCTGCACAGTCGCTGTTCTCTGGGTATACCTTACTTTCCGCCTTGTTCAGCTGATAGGGAGCATACCGGCTCAATGCTCGGACAATGAGTTCAGTTCTCCGGAAATAGCGAAACATTTTTGATGGTTTCATTAGCTCGTACTTAGGCTTAATACTACTAATACATGGTGGACAAGGACAATAGCCCCCATCCCTCCCCCCCCCCCCCCACTCTCCGCCGTCCAGTCTGTCCAAATAGTACAATGTAAATATTAACTAACTAAATAGCAACCTGACAGGAGGACGAGTAATTCGCTTGCACTGAATTTTCGCCCCGATTTAAAAATCGAACTCACAACCCGAGCATCGGGAGTCTAGCACTCTGACAATTTACTAGTCCTCCCTCCCTCTCTCTCTCTCTCTCTCTCTCTCTGTCTTCTATCGGTTTTTTGTATTTGTTGTTTTTTTCCCGCTTCTTTCGTTATTGCCTGTTATTGTTCTGATGTAGAACATAAAAAACAATTTCCGCTGAACAAATTCAAGCTTCTACTCTCTGGACGTAAAACTTTTTAATGAACGTTTTTTTTGTTTTGTTTTTTTTTTTCTTTTTTTTTCTTGAAAATTTTCAATCTATTTAACGATGTAAAAACTGTTTCCATGAAAAATAAAAATCCTCCTTCCACTTTCCTCTCATTCCCTTGTTTTATCGGACAACTCATGCGAATGTGTCTGCTATCCAATTATATGGGCGAGCGGTGGTAATGCAATTTGTGGGTGCTTGTGGGCATTTTACACACATGACCTTTACGCGGGGCTTATTCCCCTTTTTTGCCGAAAAGGATTATTGGATAGAAAGGCAGCGTGCAGGACGTGCAGTGGCGCTGTTTTTGGTCTCGAGAGGAAACTGCTCTTCGTTGGTGAAGTAAATTATTGGGAATTTGAAATCACGATTTTCGTTACCACAGTGATGACCCCTTTAGCAGATGCACAGTTCAATTTAATTTAGATTTTTTTGGACAAATTTACAAAAAAAAAGTGACCCAGTTCGAAGCCATTGCAGAGGTTATCGGGTCGTCGGTTTTCCCCTGCATCCCCTAGCCTCCCTTCAAAACACACACCCACACCCACACCCACACCCACACCCACACCCACACACCCTTTTCAATATCGGTGTAAAAAATGTATGGTTGATTGTTATGATTCCATTGCATTTTATATTTAAGGATAGCTCGTCACAATCAAATACATGCTCCTGTCACAATTGATTGACGGGAAAACGACAGCCGTTGTATTTGTTTTTATTGTTTGCTCAGAATTTCCAGGTTGCAGGTCAGGTTCTCCCAGAAATTAATTATTGAAAATGACAGTTTGTCTCGGCATTATTTACACGCATGTTTTGATATTGTACCTTTTTCAGGTAAAGTGTTTTGCTTCAGGCGCGTGAAAAAGCGCGGGAAATGTGGAGGTCACTTGAGGAAGGTTCACTATGGCAGCCCTGAGGAATGCTGCGAAGGAAGAGGGGCCGGGTTTGCCAGAAAAAAGGTAGCCATTGATAGTTGTTCAGTTTGAAATATGCCACGCTGTTGAGAACATGGTGAAAACAATTCAAGGGTGTTCAGGGATGAAAACAGATGGGTTTTAAGATTTTTGTTTTTTGTTTTTTTGTTTTTTGGAAAGTTTCAAGAGAGAGTGACTGGCGGAGAGAATGAGAGAGGGAATACAAGGCAAAACGACTATAAATTCCGTAACATCCCGATTGTGTACTTTGTGATGGAAAGCATTATATAGCATTCACCCTCAGTGTTTGTTTGTGTCCGTCTGTGTCAGATGAAAGTGGGAAGGAACCGATTTCTCTGCAATCCGTGTACGGACCTGGAAGGTTCCCGGAGAAAGACGAGAAAGACACCGAACGCTAGGTTGAAACAGGAGCCAGAACCAACGACCACACGACTGACCACGACACGGAAGGACACAGACGTACGGCCAGCAGACAGACCAGTCGACTGGCCCAAACCATCCACAGGTAAATGGATGCTTATTTTTTATTCGTTCTTTGGCTTCTGTTTCTATTGACTAGGTTGGTCGGCATCGGCGGTCTTCAGCAGGTCTGTCTTGGAGACCCACACAGCTCGTTTCGGACTGTGACGTCACCACCATCTAGTCTCATTCAGTTGGACACAATAGCGAAAAAGCACCATTTATCTCCCTGTGTCCTTTTCCATTTTAAAAACAAATATATTTTGCAATAGTGGTGTCAAAGCTGCTGTGAAATCAAACAACGCGCTAAAGACGCACAACTAAACCGACGGTAATGAAACTATGCTCACGTTTCCGGGGAACTACTTTGCGTTCAAAGCGGATGTGATAAATTCTTGACATTGTGCTTCGGCTTCAGTACTGGTGACACCAGTTGTTTCGTGTGTCTCGTGCGGCCGAGAGGTCTTGGGGCTGCTTACGTGTCAAAAACGCAGCGCACGGACATTTGCGGATCGACCTAGTTGCGCGTAGTAATTACCAACAGTGGCGGAGATAAAACGAGAGGCGAACGGAAATGGGCGCGTGCAGTTCACGCTAGAGTTTGTCTGCCAGCGTTGCTCCATTGGGCCAGTGCTGTGTCCTTGTACCTTGAAAGAGGGGGCAGGACTGCAGGATATGCTCCGGATGTTTGTGTCTAGACAAGACTCTTGTTTACTGGCTTAACGTCCTTTTCCGTCAAGGAAGCGTGACATCAAAGGCGGGGCAAGGAGGGGAGAGCCATCAA
>JACVVK020000091.1:770000-872500 GCA_018292915.2 Batillaria attramentaria
TTTCCTGGTCTGTGTTGTTTGTTTGCGGGAGGTAATGGTCTGTTGTTCCCTCCAGAGGACGGTGACTGGTCTGTGTTGTTTGTTTGCGGGAGATAACGGTCTGTTGTTCCCTCCAGAGGACGGTGACTGGTCCTTGTGGTCCGAGTGGTCTCAGTGCACTGCATCTTGTGGACAGGGAGTGCGCACGCGCACACGAACATGTGACAGCCCGCGCCCTCTGCATGGCGGGAAGGACTGTGAAGGGGAGGCGATCCAAACGTTTAAAATGTTCCGGCCCCAGACCCTGTCCAGGTAGGTTTATCGTCAAAGGTACTAAGTGCTTCTCAGACCCTTGGCGCTTATCCCGGCCTTTCACAATCTCCCTTTGTAGTTCTAAGTAATTCGTAATCCAAGCCAATATGAGCGTAGACCTTCGAGTGAACCGTTGCTTTGGGGTTAGGTATCTATCCCGTCATTTTGAGCAGTCCCCTTCCTCAGTATCTCTCCGACAAGCTTACCACTTATGAACCATCTCGTACTCTCCGTTCCTCATCAGAAAAGTTCCTAAAAGTTCCCAAGTTCAATCTCAAAACTTTTCGGTGAGCGCTCTTTCGGTTTCTGTGCTCCCCAGGAATGAAAATCTCTGCCTCCCTCCCTTAGGAACACCCAGACCCTCCCACAGTTTAAGTCAAAACTAAAGACTTATCTATTCAAGATAGCATATGATCTGGTAGCATCACTACCCCTCCTGACAGCCCCTCCACCCCCCCCCACCCCCCCCTCCCCCCCCCCCCCCCCCCCCCCGCACTCATACTTAGTGTTTCATGTTTCATGTATGCGTGAGAATGTGTGTGTGTAGCGCACTGAGTGTTCTATGAGCAGACTGTTGGCGCTGTATAAGACCTATTATTATTATTATCATTATTATTAAAGAAGAACGTTCTACCAAAAATCCAATGAAGTATGGTATCGTGTGGTAGGATTTTCCTCGTCACACATATTCCTCGTTAGACGCTATCAATGCCTTCTAAGGAAACATACGAGCTTTGTAAGAAAGGACAGACTTACGCTGAAACTTCGATTAGCGGACATGCAAGGTGATACCGGAGTCTGGATCAACGTGGCGAATTCACGAGTTGTTTGTGTTCGTTCCTTCCCTTGTAGTTGACGGTGGCTGGAGCGAGTGGAATGACTACGGATTCTGCCGGGCCGCCCGTTGTGACTGGGGTTACCGGCTTCGACGCGCCTGTGCAGTAACCCCCGACCCCAACATGGCGGCGCTCACTGCCCGGGCAACCAGTACGAGCGAGTGGACTGTTTCAACGACCAGGACTGTCCCCCGTAAGAGACTCGACTCGACATTGTATTGATTCCGGCCATGGGCCGCGAACACGAGGTCGTGAACAAAACGTGACAGCAACACTCAAAGGAACTGCAATTAAGTACATAGGACATGAGCTGACAACAAGGACATTAACAGCATATTAACACCACTGAACTACAGAGTTATCTATAGTCAAAATGACCTATATCACCATTACAGCAGCGATGGCGCAGCGCTTAAAAAAAAACAAACCCCCCCCCCCCAGGAATTTCGCCAAGTTAATCATCTCTGGCCTCGCCATTTCTTTTCACGATACTGACAAACTGATCCAAAGCAGGTAAAACCTGTCTCTTAGCTGCGTGTAGACAGGACATTCAGATAGCACGTGCCGCTGCTCGGATTCTATACAGTCAGTGTACACTGGATAAGAGAGAGAGAGAGAGAGAGAGAGAGCAAGAACAAGAACCTTTATTTTACAACGATAGAAGTTACAGGCATATTTCATACCAATTTTAAACTTGCCGTTGCTACACTACATGAGCTAATACTACTGAAAAATCAATACTAATAAAAAAATACGAAGTAAGGACAACACACACACACACACACACACACAACACCACACACACACACACCACACACACACACAGAGGAGAGAGAGAGAGAGGAACAACACACATATGGCCTGTGCCTACCCAAAAGGTCACACCAAAAGGCATGGGTACCAACCATCACTGTGCAATATTAGGTGGTTGTTGAGACAGGCATATGTTCTGTCATTCAAAACACTTTCTGGTTCATATCGAACGATTTCGTAGATGCTGATTTTAGACAGTATGCTCACCAACCGCCTCCGAACGGTAGATAACAGTAATATGTACAATCTTGAACCCAAACCAATATTTCCTTTTTCACGTTTCTTCAAGGTAACGGGTCATGGTGCCCCTGGAGCGAGTGGTCGGCGTGCTCGTCGTCATGTGCGGAAGACACGTCACTCAAAGTACGTCAGAGAACCTGCATGTGCCCGGAGCCTCGCTTTGGCGGCAACGACTGCGAGGGTACGTTAGACCCAGCAAAAACTGACCAAATCTCGAGCCAAACAAGCTAAAGACTACGATCTTTGCTGAAACTTAGGCATCACATCAGTTTCGATTGATACAACAAAGCAAGGCAGTTCTTTCAGTTCTTAGAATGTTTCTTAATGAATATATTATCATTTGTTCACACCATATTTGATTCAGTGGACTCTTACTCTATTGGTGAGAAGAGATAGGCGGTCAGCTATGAGTCAAAATCATTAAAAAATCTGTTTCCTTTTCAAAGACATGTGTCTTCTTCTGTTAATTCTTTAAAAGGCGGACGCGGCCGGGTAATGCTTTCTGATTACTTATAAACTGCACGTTTTGGAAGAAATTTGCATTTGCCCGTAGGCCTACTCGTCTGCAGCGTCACCAAGACTTGGAAATCGCAACAAAGCACACTAGCCTGCTTTTACGCCAATCAGTCTGTCGTAGAATTTACGCTGAATGCTTCGTGATGGCAATATTTGTTGTGTGTGTGTGTATGTGTGTGTGTGTGTGTGTGTATGTGCGTGTGCGCCACAACTTGTGGCCTGCATTATTTTTTTTTTAATTCTCGCCACAGGTGACAGCCTTGATGTGAGGGACTGCACAGATTTGCCAAGCTGCAGAAAAACAGAAAGTAAGCGTTGTACTGTGTGTTTTTTGTAGCGTTTATGCCAGCGTTAGCATACGTCAGAAGTGTGGAAATACGCATCATGAGAAAATGCCAGTGTTAAAGTTTACAACGGACAGACAGACAGACAGACACACAGACAGACACACACACACACACACACACACACGACGCAAGATTATTTGCATGCACTTTGTACGAGATGTACGTGAGTCCAGTCAGCACCAGTATCAGTGTGGCTCCGGCCATATGACGCTTGGCATCCGTTAGTCAGACAATGACAGCATGGACCACTGGTCTTGTAGAGACTGGTTGTAACGACCAATTATTCTTCCTTTTTCACCTTTCAGCCGAAAGTCCCTAGCAGGAAGTGCGGGGACGGTGACCCGACTGGAGGGGTCCGGCATGGACGGGGATTGTGATCAGGTACGCTGGACTTTTCACACGGTTTAGTCAGTGGTACGCGCTCCGCACTACGGACCGGGGACTAACCCAGGTTCGAATCTCAGTCGAGGCAACAGTTTCCTTCCTGGGTCAGCCCCTACCCAGAGCGGGCGGCTTCCCCAATGGGATTCCTGTTACCACACAACAGAAGCTCGTCCACTACAAAATAAATAATGTATCAGTTTATTATCTTTCATAGGGAGGCGTGACGGCGTATCTGTGATGTTCGTTTTCCAGCGGAAATGATTTGACACAGTGATTTGGCAGTCAGAAAGCTTCTGTCAACGCCGAAGATAAAACTCGTGTTCACGTATAATGCCCTAACGTGAGATGTATACATTTCACATGCATTAGCTACCGTGAGCGCGTCTCAACTGGCCATACACGCTAGTGGCCAATCGATAATTCAGCCACGTGCACTGTTGCAGGAGGAAGATGGCGACAATCCAGATAGAAGCACAGAGCCTAGTCCCCAGTAGGTGGCGCTTTCATCACTCCATAAAATAGCCCGCGGTTCTGTTGTCTACACCAGCGGCGCTTCATAAAACAGCCAGACGTAAGCGTCAATGCACACTGGAGGATCTGCTGCGGTGAAGGAAGTAATGGGATTTCGCTTTACAGCTATTGTTATAGCTGTTATAAGGGTGAGGTTGCGGTGGGGCTTTTGTATTTTTGAGTAAGCTTCTCGCTTTCTAACATGTCAAAAATGAAGTGAAAGGAGATGCCTTATCAGGTGAGACGGAGGTCTCCAGTCTCCGGCATGGACATGCGCCGTGTAATGGGATTTCACTAAACAGGACTAAGGGGGTGGGGTGGAGGCTATCACGAGTCAGGTGTCATAAATCTTTGTTCTTTTAAGATGGTAAGAGTGGAAGTGCGGGGAGGCGAGTATGTATTGTCTGAGGCGTGGCATTTCTTGTTTACCCGTGACTGAACAATACCCACCGGAACTCCTACACCAAGAGTAAACATTACAGGTTCAAGAGTTTAAGCTGCAGCACGGTCATAAGCGATGGCTCATTGATGCGTTTCAATGGCAAAACTAACAATGAAAGGATAATCTGCCTGTCCTTGCTTCTATTAGCATTGTTGTATGTAATAAAACTGTCGGGCCGTATGTAAATATTTGAGAACAATACATTAAACTGCTCTTGTGTAGATGTGTTTATGACTGAACCCTGCTGCCCCGTGCGCCAACCTTTTTGCTAGCCGGTAACTATAGCAGGACGGTACCTTCTTTAGCTGTTACTAAGTTAGTTTGCGTGTTTCCATGATTGTATTGTACGTGTTAGATTTGTACTTGGTGGTCTTGCCAGTATTTTACCACTGACAATAGGCAAGTTGTAGCTGTTTAGTCGTTGATGTTATTACTGTAAGCATCGTCACTTGTAACACTGTTGAATCTAAAAATGTGTCTTCTTCACAAGGTCGTAGCTAAGTGCAATGTTTCAGTCCGTGTCAGCAGACCCAACGATCGGACAGGTTGGTTAGTTGTGGTTTGACGTCCCCCGCCACAAGCGTGATTGGAGATGACCCTAATGGACAGGTTGGGGGGGGGGGGGCAGCTACCCTAACCAGCTGAACATCATTCAGTCCAGCCAGACTGCGACGCCTCTCATTCGATGTATCCGACGGTGACCAACAGGTGCACTTTGTCCAGTCAAAGCAAAGATTAGTAAGACCCCCGGGGAGAGGGCGTATCAAGCAGCATAACACAATTCCTTGGTGCGATGGAAATGTGCGTCATGGTCGGACAGGTCTAAAGTAAGGGTTGCCGCAGTGGGTGTAAACACTCACGCTGTGTACTTCCTGGGTCCGTGCGGACCCACAACGCTCATATATGACCTGAATCCAGTCCGTAGGCGAAATGCTGACCAGGCATGCCTGACACAAATACTCGTCTGCAACCTGAAACCCGAGTATGTGTGCACGTGTAAATCCCTGCTGAACTTGGGACCACACACACTTCTTCCACTGGGCAGGGAGCGGCGGGCAACATGGCGGCCGTTGCAGCAGATGAAGTACTTTTTGATGAAGTAATTACACTTTTTCTGGTTCGGCATAGATGTCACATCCCAGAAGTGCGATGGCGAAGGGTTGTCGATGGCCTATGCTCCACGTGGAGCCAAGGGCCTAAGTAAGTATAGATGTCACACATATAATTATTTGAGGAATACCTGGAGAAAGAACGCCTGGCTTTAAAAAATAAAGGAGATATCGGCCTAAATGTGCACCTGTGCGTCCGACCAGGAAGTACGGCGAGGGTGGGTGTGGGTGTTTGAACGTCCTTTTCCACCACATACGGGTGATACCAAAGACTGGGCAACGATGAAAATGCCAGCACAAATATTTGGCCCCAGCCGGGATACGAACTCACGACCCGAGCATTAGAAGTCCAACGCTCAATCATTCGGCCTCCCCAGGAAGTACGGCGAAGTTTCACGGCCATGTGCGTGTTTCGTCTTCTGTGCCTTCTGCCTTTCTCTAGTAGTTTTTTTTTTTCTTTTTCTAAAACGTACTGATTGTTGCAGACATGTTATGAATTAATTCCAGCTATTTGCAGTTGGGCTTTGACATGCATTTTCAAGGTGAAGAAGTCTACTTTTACTGTTACAGTACTTTATGGTCGTTATCATCAACCGTGACCGTGTTTTTCTTACAGTCTAGTTTCAAGTTCACTTTCTCAGTGGCCGAGATGTGTACCTTAGCGTAGATGTGACTCGTAGACACGTGTCATTACCATTCCCATGTGTAAATAGAGTGTAACTGTATAATTGTGTTCCTTTGTTTTGAGATTTGGAAAATAAAAAAACACACAAGACGCTCTGTTGTTAGAATTGAAAAATCCATTGAACATCTTAAAAAAAAAAAAATCCAGGTTTCATGACCTCACGAACAAGTGGCTTTTTTTTTTTTAAAATATAAATTCACAGTTACGTTAATTTAGTATACGACGATGCCCCCCGTTGGGTTGGATTTGTCTGTTGTAAAAATAGTGGAAGATGGCAAAGAAACCTTGCCGGATGGAAACCTGAAACATGTTTTGTTTCCTATTTGCCTTGGCAGCGGCCAGAAATTGTTCAGCACTCAGAACAGATTTCGTGAACTGAACACCAAGTGATTTCCTTCTTTGTCGTTGTATTGTATGGTACGCATTATGGAAAGGCCAAGATTTCCTATGGAAGAATTAATGTTCATGTGTGATACTCAAATAAAGTGAATTTTACGCTATATTCCAAATGCTTGAAGAATGCACTGTCTGGAGCGTGTTTAGTTCGCGCGCGCGCACGCACGCACGCACACACACACACACACACACACACACATCAAGCCGAACACGCCACGAAGTGAAAACAGTATTGTTATTCCAACAAGATACTGCAGTCATGCTTTCTTTCCACCTTTTAAAATGGTAAAACAACACAAAAAAGCGTGACAAAAATACACAGGGAAAAAAATTCTCTACTGCCATTCAAAACAAAATATGACATGGAACATCACTTGGTAAATTCCAATGGTCACAAGGCATGAAAACCAATACCAAAAAATGAAAGCATTTCCCTGTGAGCAATGAAATGAAAAGGCTCGAACATTTTCTTAACGAAGCTCAGTAAATTGGATAAACAGAACAAATGTCGCTCCTACACTTTCTTAAAGCTACAACTACCCAAACAAGAAAACCACTGCGTATAGAAAATAAATGTACATGTGGCAAAAATATTCCTTCCATTAGATTCAAGCACAACGCAGATTGTGAGTCAGTCTCTCTCTCACTCAAAAACACGCATGCACACACACACGTTCGCTCACGCCTCGCTCACGCACACACACACACATACCAGCCGAACCCAGGAAATATCACGGATAAACTACGAAGACGCATCTTCCATCTTGTAGTGTTAAGAGATCCGTACTTTCAAAACGAACGACTCCGTTTGTCAGGCCATCGCTACAAGTTTGAGTTGTTACGGTTTGATCAGTCTGACTCGCGTGTTAAAGCGGCCACAAGACAATAATCTGAAAACAGTCAGTCATTGCTTCCCATACAAAACCAAAAACATGTTTGTTACCAGTGCACTAAGGTGTATACAACTATTCCTAACTACACATGGAATCGCAGCGGGTTTCTTGAAAGGAAATGCGTAAGTGGACATTCATTGACTTTCACGTTTTGACGTAAACTTACGTTGTAAGCGTCAGGTAAGGTAGCGGATGAGAAAATCGGGCCAGTAGAACTTTTGATTACACACACACCGAAAAATCACCGGGACACGAGGTCATGAAATGTCATTCGCGTAATGCATGAATATGTACTCGCATATAATGCTATCTCACACACACACACACACATTCATTCTCTCTCTCTCAGATAACTGTGGTTGGAAAATACCCCCCAAAACAAACACCAAATAATTGTCATATAAATCCATCAGCGTGGTGGTGTGTGGACGAAAAAACAAAACGAAGTGCAAAGAACATAAACGAAAATCGAAATCAACTGTGAAAACGAGACTCCCCAAACCAACATACCAAAAAAAGAAGAAGAAAAAAAAAAATCACACACACACACACACATATCAGGCAGTACATTTTATAATAAATTTACATACACTGGAGTATTGACACTGCAAGTTCAACGGTTGAAGAACAAGGGAGAAACGAGATGAACAGTGCTTGACGTGCGTGTGTGTGGAAATTAATTATCACAAGCACACCTATGACATCACAGACATGGCATGGAAGGAACCGTCTATGCATGATATGACAGACGACCAGAAAACGACACTGGCAGCGGGCGTGCCAAACCAGGCATTATATCAGTTAGTGAGTAATGAGATTGGTAGTCGTGTCAGTTGGACACTTGATCGGGGCGGCTCAATAAACCTTGTAATATATAACCTTCAACATCGGCATCAACACTCGCAGTGTTCAAGGGATCGACAAAATGCTGTCGACCATTTTGTTTTTCAGCATTCTCGCATCCAAGCTTAATATTCATACATTTTATGAATCGTGGAGTTGGGATCCGCAAGGTGCAATGCGAAAGAAAATTGCAGGAACTACCAATCAGACCACAGTGCGTGAATAAGAATTTCTTCCTAACTTTTGAGACGTTTAGCGTCATTTCCTGCATGTGACTACTCAGTTGTTGTTGGTTTTTCAACTGTCTGAAGTCCCTATCAAAAATTTATCTCCCCCCCCCCCCCCAACCCCCACCACCGCAAAAATGGAACAAGACTAGCCTATACCAATTCAATAGACTTCCAAAACAAAATGGGCATACTAGCTAAAATTGATAGAGCACTACTCACTACTTTCACTTTACTACAGTCGGAAAAACAACGACAGTACGACAGATTTGCGAGAGCGCGCGCGAATGATATTCGAAAGATACTAAATTTATCTAAACCGGTTTTCGCGTATGAACTTTGTGTACTGTCGGTCTGGAAGCTGCAAAACTAAAAATAAATTGTGAAACAGTTTTTGAGCTTTCTCTATAACACGTGGCTGACTCTGAATCATTTTTGTGAGGAATGGATATATATAGATGCAGGTTTCACCAATAATTTAGGACGCAAGCGTTAAAAACCTACAGCAACAAGTAATTCATGCATCACACACACACACACACACACACACACACACACACACACTACTGGTTTTGTCTCAAGCGCATGCAACATCGGACGGTTTTCTGGCACCGCCAAGAACTGTGGAAGTAAACGCACATTAAAGTGAACACGACACAGGAACACTGGTTTTAACTGCGGTAGTTCACTTTGCGACCTGGACCTAAAACAATTTACATCATGTCAGCTTCAGCTCTCGCTCCCTCTCACACACACACTCTCCTCAAAACAGCGGTTGGACACGTCACGTTTGAGTGATTACGAGTTTGCTTACAAGAACAAAACTGCATGCATGCCATTGCCCGTACCCCTCCCCCGTCACAGGCCTGACTAATTCCCCTTATTCAGCATTTCAGAGTGTCCGTGCTATCGAAGATTTGCATAGTAAACAGGAAAAACTATGACAAAAGAAACAAAACGGAAAGAAAGAAAACAAAGTAATCACTACAAGTGTGGCTGTATAAATTTGCAAACATCTATCTTGCAAGAAACACTTCCTAATATGACATATTATCCAAATGAAAACTAATTTTGAATAAACGTGAAGTGAAAAGGCAAGAGGTTCATGAACCAACAGGCAGCAATATAATTGTAAAAGAATGTAGTAATCTAATGTGATACTTGTACCAATTATAAGAAAAGGACTGAAACTGAAAAAGACAAACTGTTATGTCACCTCTGTATACCCTGTCTGCAAACGGAACGTTTGATCTAAACTTCACGGGAAAAAACCAAACAGCAATCATCATCAATGAAAAACAGCGTAGTTGATCTATTGACATCAAAGACTAGTCGTTCAAGCGTGAGTGAGTAAAACAACATGAACATGTATGGAAACAACAGGGGAAAAAACAATTCTGCTTCACTGAACAACACCCCTCACCTCAATTCAATAACAAGCATACCACAACAAAGCCAATCTGTAAGTGTACTTGTTAACTCTTTGACGACGAAGCACAATTTCTAACACGCGATTTCCTATAGGAAAGTGCTTCGTCGTCAAAGAGTTAATGTTATGGAAGGGAAAGGACGTGGATGTACCTTACTGTGCTGGTGTTGGATGTGATCATCCGTATTATTATATATATATGTACATACATGATTGAAAACAACACAGGACAGAATTGATTCACCTATCTGATGGCCATGTCCATCCTACGAATCACAACATTTGTCTGTAACTTTCATCATACAAGTACAATTGTACTTTAAATTCAAAACTACTGATGTGAGAGGAGACAAGTGAACAGAAACCCCTGTAATATTTGCCGTCAGGTACACTGTGATGCAGATATTACTGCAAAGAAACAATGGCTTAAGTCTGAAATGAAAAGTAAGAACTCTGTGGGTGACGTTTCTAACTTTCATACAACCTTCCCCAGCAAAAGTCACTGGGAATAGTCTTTCCGGGCAAGTGTACAATAAATATGCGTGTCTAACAATTCAACACATTTTACTTCAACTGTATACCATTACCAAGACCCCTTGGGGACAATAAAGATTCATAGTCTGACCGTCTGATATTAGGCTCACATCTCTCAGAATTTGTCAAGCGGACAAATACATGCATCGTTAACACCTCAGATGTAATCCAATGCAATATACATGTAATGTAATTGAATACAATACACACTATCAAAAACTGATGTTTTCTTTCAATGAATGAATGAGATGTAATCTGAGAAAGAAAAAGAACACTGATATGCCACATAGGTGAACACAAAAAATCATCAGTATTGCACTTTTTGTTTGTGAGGAAAAACGGATGGACATTAGGTTATGTGTCAGGTAATGCACAGTCATCGGAGCTTTGCCTGGACAATGTTGAAAGAAACCATGATATACAATGTGTATGTAGCACAGCAGTAGCAGCACAATGATAACAGCTATGCTACTGCTGACTCTTAAATACTGACTGTGAGAAGGTCTTTATTCTTTACATCAATGTGACACTTCCCAATCAGGTTCAAAGGTGATTCATATATTCATGTTACACAAAAAAATAGGTGTGTGCTTTGCAGGCAACTACTTTTGCAGGTTCAGGATATGCCTTCACAGCATGGCCTTTTTGTCAGGACAGCTAAACACCAGCTTCACATATAAATACTGGCATACACTGTGCAACCCTACTCTTAGGGAAAAACTGCAGCAGACATTTGAGTATGCTGTGGTTCCAACTGCAGATCTGCTGGTTCCTTCCAGCACTCTTCAGCACATGACAAGCCAAAAGTTAACTGGGAATGCATATTATATCATTATATGTATCAACAGGTCTCATACTGATGAAAGGAGCGCAGAGGTCATATAAGGAGGTAATGACCTCAGCGGTTTGTGGAAAAAGGAAGTTAACACTATTTCAGGGATGACCAGTCCTTGGTGCATCGTTCTTTCCTTGTTGGACAGATGAACATCTTGGTGTCACGACTGGTTGTGCACCATAACGACCTGGTTGTGAACACATGTGTGGTACAACGGGCCTTAAAGCAGAAGAGGGACGCCTGGGATCCAAAAACCGTGTGCGGTGCGGTGATGGGCCCAACAACGCACGAGCAGTTGATGCTGGACACTGCAATCCTGGTGCACGGGGGGGTCTTGGGTACAGCCTGCCTGTGTAACTCGCAGGTGCTAAACCTCGCCCAACCTGTTTACTTGCGAATTGTTGTGCCCAGGAGGTGAATGGTCTTTGAAGGAGTGGACGCGGCGAACTGGGTACCCCTGAAGTCGAAAGCTGTGCAACAGAGGGCTGTCTTGGTCTGACAGACATCAAGCTGGGGATGCTGCCGGTGGTTGAAGTATTCATGAGCCTGGTTGTTGTCGCCAAAGGTAAACATGTCACTAGTCCAGCAGAGTTTGGATGTGGATATGGATGTGGATGTGATTTGAGAGGGGGATGGACGCTGACGCTGAGACCACCATCTCCTTGACTAAGAGGGTTGCTTCTTGATATGTGGGTTGGTATCTTACTACCTGGGCATGGTGCCGCGGACATACTGCAGTTAAAACTTCCATGGTGTGCATCAGACGTTTCCTTACTCAAAAGGGAGTTCTCTTTGCTAAAATCGCTTCTTGAATCTGATGCTCCATGACTTACTGATGAAGTCAGGGCTCTTTGATTAGTGGCTGAACTTACTGACGATGCAGACAGGTGTTCAGCGGACAGATTCATTTGTTGTTGGACACTAAGCACAAACTGTTGTCTATTGTTTGGGCTACCGTCCACATCCATGACCTTCTGAAGACTACTACATTCTTTGGTGAGATCAACAGTGTACATGTTATCCTGCTTGTCATCACCACCACCACCACCACCATCACCGTCTTTGTCACAAGTACTGACATCAGCATCCAGTACAATCTCTTGCTTGTTACTAACATCAACGTCAACAAGCTGCGTTTCATTTGAGATTCTGACATCACTCCCTGCAGAAACTCCCGACCCGAACTTGTCCTCAACAGTTGCTGTTTCTGTGTTCATCAAAGCAATATTCACACTCTGTAGCGTCTTAGCACTGTCAGTGGCTTTTGGCACCGATTCAGATCCCTGAACATGGTCATCAGCTGCCAGACTAACTGGTTTCTTGGTACTGATGTTCTGAACTTCAGCATCTGTCTTCATTCCCATGGTCTGGACGCGACGGCTTGATTCACTTTTATTGCTGCTCTCATCTGGCATGCCATCCTCCTGGTCAGCAGTTTCAACATCAGCCTTCTTGGCAGACTTGTTCACATGGAACCAAAGTTCTGGTACTGCACTAGAAGTAACATGAGCCTGATCTCCCAACTCCCGTCCAGTCTCACTGCCACAGCCTGCTTGCCTTTCTTTGCCACCTCTCTCATCCTGAACAATGCTGACCTCCCCGATATCATCCCTAACATCCATCCCTTCTTGCTTGCTACCACCATCAGCTTCTAACATCACCCTGGATACGCTGTGGGCGATGACATCAACTCTCTGTTTAACACTGTCATTGCCAACATTCTCATGGCATTTCTTGTCAGTGCTGTTCACATATTGGACTACCTTGCTACAGTCATCTTTAGCCTCTTTTGCTGGTTTATTTGGGAGGCTATCAATGATTTTCCACCCTGTCTTTATCTCAAGGTCACTGTCTGGAGATACGTTCCTATGAAGCACATCCCACAACAGTTCTCGGTTCAGGGCGTCTATGTATCTCTCATGTCTGTCCTGTGGAGCATGCTTCTTAATGGCGTTTTCAGTCTGAGGACTCTTCGCTTCACAAGACTGCAGTTGGGGCATCTGAGCTTTCCCTTCATAATCAGGGTAAGTACTAACATCAGAAGGCAAACACATCATCTTGGTATTGGATTGGACACTGTTAGAAGACTCATTGTTTGTTCTTTCACTCTCACCAGATGATAATCCACGTTTCTGACTAGGTGAAACAGCATGTTCCTGCTCCTGACAGCGATCAGGTGACTCAGACACGAGGTCAGTGGTCCCAGTTTGCTCAGTGTGAGCGGAGTTAGGGGCCTTGCTTTCACAGCTTGGTCTTCTGGACCTGCTACCGTGACTCCGCTCTAATGGGGACTCGGGCATGAACTCCAGACACTGTTTACTCACCGCTTTTCTAGCACTAGTTCTGTCAGGTTGTTTGTTGCCACACCATGTGTCCATACCAACATCTTCACACTTCTCATCACAGTCGCCATCCACTTCAACCATGTCTCTCACATCAGAACGCCTGTAGGGATGCCGAGGGTCAACTGGACATCTCTTACTACTGGGTGTAGGCACCAGTGGAATATCCTTGGTCAACTTGATGGAGCTCATTCTCAGCCGGGCTTTGCTCTTCTTCTCCTGAGCTTTAGCAAGGTTCGAGGAGCCCCCAGGTATGAACTGTGGCCGGTCAGGATCCGTGCGAGGGTCTGGCTGCAGGAAGTTTGCTGACAGCAGTCTGTAGTCTCCCAGGTTGTGACTGGGTTTATAGTCTGGGGAGAAAGTATAGTACACTCTCACTTCAGCACTTTACACAAGCATTCTGAAAGGCTGACAAAATTAGCTGATGATCTTTTTCTCAAACACAAAGGAATGGTAGTGTTACTGATTTCTACAGACTACACTCACTAAAGCAAAATCGAGGAATTTTGGCACTATGTTATTTTGAAATAGTGCAGGCTGCCACACATCCCACACTTCTAATGTGCTGTTTTCAAAACCGAGTTAAACCGATGACAATGATCATACACCATTATAGCAGTTTGTTTCAGTTTCAGGCACACTTGTCCTTAAGCAGTTATTGCATGTGACTGTTGGTGTTGTAAATATATGCAGCCATTTTAGTATTTTTACTCTCCAACAGATCAGACACTGTAATTTCTTATTCATAATTATATTTATATGAATAAATTATCTTATACACTAACAAAAGATGTACAACAGGTAACAGCACAAGGAAGCTGCAGGGTTCACAGAGTAAAAAGACTCATCTGTGTGTGTGCGTGTGTGTGCATGCGCACGTGCGTGCATGTGTTTTGTGTGTGAAATGGAAGAGACTGGATGGAAACTATACCTATGTTTCGATCAACTCTGGTGATGGGTATCAGGACACACTGCCAGTAGCGAAGCTTCCATGGTCTAACGTTCACCACACTGATCTTCCTGCACTTCTTCATCCTCTCTGCACAGCAAGAAACCATCAACTGACTGAACAAACTCTGAATGGTCAACCTTCCGATATGGAAAGTTTGGCTGTGCATGTATTTCCTCACTAATCCTCTTTAGGAAAAGTCAAAAGAAAAAGAGACCATAACATCACATCACTTGTGTATTTACTTCTAAACATTTTCTGTTTTACTTGACACCCGCCCCCCTCCCCCCAAGCAAAATCTAAGCTTTGATGAAGCCGTGCCCAGCCAAAAGGTACAGAACATGGTAAATTTAGTACACAGTTCATGACCTATACACTTTGACCAGTGCAGCTATACAAACTGTCAATCTCACCTGGTGTTGAAAGTGGGCAGCTGCCATGGTTTACTTGTTTTGTACCTGACCTCTTCCTGCAACCTTGACTGCCTGATGAGTGACGACTGCCAGACATTTGCCTGGCACCAGGACTGCTTGATGAACGGTGACTACTACTAGTGCTAGACAGTCTCCTCCTGGGATCTGTCAACTTACTGAGTTGGATCTTCTTTGAACAGTCAGTTTTAGCAGAAGGTGGCAGTACATCTGAACATGGGACTGACTGAGGCAGCGCAATGTTCGAAAGGTCCAAGGGCGCTGCTGATGATGTTTCTGGATGGGGTAGTTGGAGAGGCTTTGGCAGTGGTCCTGAAGGACAGGGTTCAAAGCCAGGTGTTGGGGCTCGTACACTAGTTGCCACCATTGGCCGACTCTCCCGAAGATTTGTTGTTGAGGCTGTAGTGGGCAGGGTTTGATTCAAAAGACTGGGACCTCGCATTCCCAGACTAACCGATGACTGCACTGGCACTCTGATGTATCGCTCTTGCTGGGGTTGTGGCAGACGACCTCTGTAAGCTGGGGAGGGTTGGTGTGGGCCAAAGTTGTTTTGATCAGTTGAAAAGGTACCACATGATGGCAGGGATGATACAGGTAAAGATAAAGCTAAGTTGTTCTGCTCAGTGGAGAAGGTATCACGAGGTGGCAGGGATGACAGTGGTGCAGATGTGGCCAAGTTGTTCTGATCAGCTGAAAAGGTACTAAGCTGTGGTTGCAATGACCCAGCCTGACTGTATGATGTGGGCATGGAGGAGCCAAAGTTGTTGTAAAGTGTTAAAAAGTGAGACCGTAGGTGCCGAGACAGTCCAGGTGTGCAAGATGGAGGTGGTTTGACTTGACCAGCATTGTTCTGGCAAGCTGAAGAAACAATCCACTGGGTCTGACTGGGCTCATCCTGTACTGGGTCAAAGGTTGTCTTCTCCTCTGCTACTCTGTAATCTGACACTTGTGAGGCGGAAGTGTCAATCACAACAGTATGGGCAGGGTGTTCATAATGGAGAGAACTACTCGCGCTGCATCTGCTTGTACGACCAGGACCTCCTAAGAGAGTCTGAACAGAATTATTCTCCGCAACCTGACCAGTTGAAGTTGATGACAACTCATGCACTGCCTTGAGTACAGCTTTCAGTCCTGAGACAGTCAAAAATGTTGATGATGTGCTACAGCGTACTGCACTTGGATCGTTTCTTGTCCACTCCTCTTCCTGAGGAAGAACTGGCAGGTTCTGAGGCTCTGAACGACTAGGCTCTGGCAAGCGGGACATTTGCTGTAATTCTAAGTCAGTCTGTGCATCCTCAAATGGGCACGGCTCGGGTGGAGTCTTTGGTCCAACATGGTGTGTCCCTGGTGATCCTGGTGGGGTTTGTGGACCCCTCGCTTCCGACAGACATGCGCGCCTGTCAACTGCGTTAGCAGAGTCTCCGAACCAGTGCGGCTGTAGTTTTGGCCCATAGTATTCTGCTGGCAGATCACATACTTTTGATGATTCTGTTGTGGTCCTCTTGGTTGAAACAAGAGTTGAATGTGCAGGCCTGTCAACTAGGTCAGCAGAGTCTCTGAACCAGTGTGGTGGTAGGTTTTGGCCCATAGTATTCTGCCGGCAGATCACGCACTTTTGAAGAATCTGTCTTTCTGGTTGAAACAAGAGTTGGAATTCTTTGCAAAGCGTCACTTGGACATGTGTCTCTACTTTTACTTCCTTCTCCACATGACAGAGTGCTTTTTGACACAGATGACTCAGCTGGTGGCGGCTGTGTTTTGGGACTGGCTCCTCTTCCTCCACACTTCTTTAACTCGTCACTCATCTGGTCTGACCCTGAGAATCCTGCAAGCCCGTCACCAGAATCAGATACCTGAACCGTTCGTGTGTCGAAGGCAGGGACAATCTCAGAGTTTTTACGGATGCTGTGGAGGGCATGAAGCCTGAGCAATGCAAGATCGGCATCTTCAGGGTCATCGGAGATATTGTTGACCACAGGGAAGCCACGAACTTCATCATCTACAAAGTTAGACACACCCTCTACACCGACAAAAGGAAGCTGGTCAGGAATGCTGAGGCTCTTTTCCGCCGAGTTCTGAAAGACAAAACCAGAAACAGCAACATTTGTAAATATGATAACAAAGATGAAAACAGAAACACAAAATAAAGCAAGTGTCAGCTCAACCTTACACAGTGACAGATTCAGACCTAACAGCACAGCATACCAACACTCAAAAGGTCAATTCAGTTCATGGGAGCAATAACTATAGCAGTGTGACAATTTTCAGTGGTCTCGCTGAGCACCTAAACATCCATGTTTCCATAACAATGCTGCACAATTCACATATCCGTCTGCTCGCCAAAATCACACCACAATTGCTAACCTCTGTTGTCGACTTGGGTTCCACTTCTCCGAGGATCTCGTCCAATATTTCTGCCTGCCTTGTGCGACTGGCGGACTCCTGTTCACTTGTCTCTCGTGCTCTTGCGCCTGCAGCCTCAGGTTCCCTAGAATATGTGGAACAAATTAAATCATACGCTTGCAGTTGTATGTCCAACTTTATGATGTACAGAACTCAATTCAGGTAAAACTACTTTCTCAGTTAACTGAAATATACAGTCATACTCTTAGAATAAATTCTAGTGGGGCTTCATATCCATGTTGGACACAGATCATAAACCAATGAATAAAACTGACTCATTTTTAAAACATCTGATTACTTTCTTACCAAGGTGGACATGTGTCCTACCATTTCTGCACCACAGTGGATAGTATACGTTTTGGGGTCGCCCAGGACATCTGACCTATTTTACTTCCCTCAGATACAAAGCCCTGTAGCCCATCTGAGGAGCATCTACCTACCATCAGCCACAAAAAGTGAGATATTTATTGTACTCCCCCAAAACCAAAACAAATAAGGCAATGTGCAAGTGGGACCTTCCATGATGAAGCTGAACACAAAACAAAATTTCAGTGTTCAGTAGGAAGAATTGTGGGTACAACTGCAGTAAGCAATTACATCACTCACTCTTCAAAATCGGGGATTGCCGAGCGGCTGAAGCGGTAGTTACTGAAACGGCGGAGAGAGGAGCAGGAGGTGCTTGGCTGTTGTTTGCCACCTTTCTCACCAGTCTTCTTTCCATACATGGACACAGTCTTGCATTCAAGCAACTCTGCCAGATCTCTGGACAACACAACACCAAGAACAAACCCATGTCAATGAAACTAGGAGACCAGCCCCCGTAGTGTAGTGGTTAGCACTTTGGACCATGGATCCAGGTTTAATTCCAAGCCGAGGCAAGCAGGATTTTTCCTGCATAGGTGGTCTCCTACCAAGATCCGGCATGCTACGGGCCCAATGGGGAGGCTGTTTCTATACAGCCGAGACATACCCACTTCACGGGTGTGACTTAGCGGGTGCTTCCCATGTTACATCTCATGATTTGGATGATTACACAGCTGGCAACACAGGTGCTTTACTTCCCAGGCCTGGTTGATGCCCTTGTCATGCAGTCTCACAGGGACCATCATAACATCATGATCATCATCATGTATAATAGACACTGCACCAGCTTCCATGATCTGGGAGGAATCACCACTGGCGCTGGCAAAGAGTTGGGGCATGGGAAAAAGAAAAGCCAAAAAAAGCAACAACAACAAAAAAAACAAAAAAGAGAAAACAGAAAAACAAGTCTTGTTCACATGCGCAGTTGTCCGACTTTTTAGCATTGGTGAGCATGAAACAGCTGATTTCACCTGAGAAAACACTTCCCATGATACAAACAATAAAGCCAGTAAACATGATAATATATACTAACTTGTATGCCAGTTCAAAGGAAGCCACTGGTTTGCTGTAGGGACGTCTCTGTGACTTGCTGTCAGGTCGACTGTAAGGATGGTACTGCCGGCCATGGCGGTCATCAGTCCTCTTGTCTCGATCTGGACCTTTCAAGGCCACTTTTGTCTGCAGAAAGTAAATTTATATTCATCTGCTGAAAGCAGCCATCTTCAAACCTCTACGCAAGCAGAGTTCAGCGCAACCACTTTTTGCTACAAGTACAAATGACACGGTGTATCTAGATTCTCAGTGAGTTAAGAATCATCAGCACATCTACAAGGAAACATAAACAACCTTTTGATTTGAAAAAAAGAGTCACACCTTGCGACAGAATAAAACACTTTTTTTTCTGTTGAAGAGCCAAGTAGCAGAGAGACAGAAAGAGAAAGAGAGGAGAGAGAGAGCAGGAGTGAGGCAGTTATTGCGCACCTTATCTCCACTTTTGCTGTTACTGTCTTCTTTCTGAGATCTGCTTCCACTTTGGAGGGAGGCTGGTAGTGCTGCTCTGCCTTCCAGGCTTGCCTTGTTCTTGTCCGAATCCTTACCTCTGAACATCTTGTCAGTCTGTTGAGCAGATGAGGAGGGAGAATTTGATCTTCGACCAGAACCACAGTTCTGCCTTGACCTTGAGACTGACGGTGACCTTGATCTCTGTAAAGAACCTGACATGGGTGTTTGACGCTGTTGAGCAGACGCGGAAGGAGAATCTGATCTTCGACTGGAACCAGAGTTGTGCCTTGACCTTGAGACTGAGGATGACCTTGATCTCTGTGAAGAACCTGAAGTTCGCATCTGATGCTGTTGAGCAGATGTGGAAGGAGAATCTGACCTTCGGCTTCGACCTGAACCCGAGTCCTGTCTTGACCTCGAGACTGAGGGTGACCTTGATTTCTGTGAAGAACCTGAGCAATGTCTGGATCTTCTGCCTCGCTTGGAGCTCCCATCTTTTGCTTCAGTACGAGTTACTGGACATCCTTGCGTATTTGTCCTGTCAATGAACCGTCTCTGTTTTTGTCCAGGACTGGGTGATCTGGACCTCTGTAACAATGTGTGGTTCATGCTACTATTCCTACTGCTGCTCCTGGACTTTTGGTCTTTTGAGGAATTTGTCATGGATTTTGCTGTCTCACATGTCTCTTTCCGTGCGACCGGTATCTGCTGAGCTTTCAGCAACTCATTTTTCCGGTTTTCTTCCACAGCCTGCACAACAGCATGTGCAACCATGGACAGAAGTCCTCTCTGTCTGTGTGGATGTGGATCTGACGAACTCAAGTTCACTCTTTGTCTTTTAGCTGCCTCTTTGTTGTTCCATGGTCTTTTTCGCCTTGTTTTTATGTTCTCCTCCGTCTGGGCTTTATCAGCGAGTACCTCTGATTCACACACACGCTTTCTGCACTCGGCTTCCTCACACAGCGACTCTTGAGAATGAGGAAAACTGGTGGTCTGGTAGCTGTCCTGCATGATGCAGTCTTCTGGTGGCCAGACAGACTCAAGTTCATCCTCACTATAATTCTGGTCTCTGTCTCTGTTCACCTTAGACCCATGCTGCGAAATGAGGTCAAGACCAGATTCAGCCTTATGGACAGTCACTGCAGAAGGACTCTCTTGCAAAGCCTTGCTGACATCCACAGACATATGTTCAGGCTTCTCTGGTGCTGACTGTAGTACCTCTTGCAATCTCACATCTGAGCTCATGCCCAAAGCTGCTCCTGTTCCCTTTTTCCCTTGCTTGTTCTTTTGCTCAGAAGTTTTTAAGATGTGTTGTACAACATCCTGAAGATGGACAGATGGAATCCAAGATTTGTTCATGTTGCTGTCTGTCTTAGGTTGTTCACTTCCTTGGCCAATTTTGATCAGATCTCTCTGGGGGGCTGCTTTCCTGAGTAAAGCGGCTGCCACATCTTCCAAAACTTCATCAAAACTTTGTCTCGTTTGCGGTGTCTTGCCTCGTCCCAATCTGGCTGCACATGAGTCAAGGTCTGGCAAATCAGCTCTCTGGTCTTCATCTGCAGACTTCTGTCCTTGTTGTTTACCTGCTTTCTGTAGATGGCTGGAAGAGACCAAGGCAGAGGAAACACTGCTGTCTGATTTTGATCTACTGGGGGCTGTACAAGTACTCGGTTTGCCTGAAGTGGGGGCTGCTGCTGTTTCTGAGCAGCTACTCAGAGGAACTCTTAGCTTGCAACAATCTTCTGAACTTGACTGATTAGACTTGTTTTGGCTCATCCTCTCACAAAATTCACTCCAGCTTATTCGCCTCTTCTTTGGTGGCACCAGTACTGTCTCCTGTTTAGCTGATGAGCTTGCTACACTTTCAACCCTCTCCGGTGACTGGCTTTCTTCAGGAACCTTGTCTGTCTGCTCAATGTTGTCTGCAGCTTTCTTCTGCACCTCTTGCGTGTGGCCATGAACTGAGTAAACAGTTGTTTCAAAAATGCTGTTTGAGGAGGATGATTTCACTGCAGGACTGGTTTTGGTAATCTTGGGGATGCGGGGCAGGCTGGCCACCTTTTCATGGGATGCCACTTTTCCAGAAGCAGCAGCAGTAATTGTTTTCATTTGGTTGCAGACATCCTCCCAACTGGACTCCTTACTGGCCGCCCTCTGCTGCCATTCTTTTTCTCCAGATAACTTTATTTTCTCATCTCTCTGTTGCTTTCTTGCTGGCTTCTTCAGCTTATCACGAAGCGCTCTGAAACAACTGTCAGATTTGTTCTTGTGGGAGACTGTCTTGGAATCAGTAATTTTTACCTTGTCCTCAACATAGCATTTCTTTCGTTTTGGTGCTGCAACCTGTGTTTTTTCACTTTTCATCACTTCAGATTCTCTGAATGTAGCTATATGATCATCAAGTTTCTTTTTGTGAGGTCTGATCTTGGAGTGGACTTTGCTGTGGATGCCTTTCATGATTTTGTCTGACCTTGTTTTGGTAGCATGATCCTTCATCTTTTTCCGTTCTACCTTGTGTTCCTGCACAATTTCTGAGGCAGCAATGGTAGATGATACAGCAGACTTTCTTTTATCATCCCTGGTGGGGCCAACAGCCTGGCTGGGAGACCTTGTTTGGGACAGTATCCCTGTTTTCTGGATGCGTGCTTTCTTAGACAGCCAAGGACCTAAAAGATGCCTGATGTCCTCCAAGACAACAAAGCAAGGTCTGACTCTGAGCAGCTTAGCATGGTTCTGTGACAACTCTTTCTTTTGACTTTCAGGCTTTGGGTCCTCTCGTAATGAAACTAATGAACTTGAGGGCTGTAACAGTTTCAGGCTCTCAGCAGAGCCACCAATGTGTGGATCTGCAACCCCAAATTCTGTCACCCGTTTCCTGGTATCAACTGGTTCAGTTTCATTGGCACCAGTCTTGCATTCACCACACACCGATGCAGTAGCTGGGCCAGCTGAGGTAGAACTGTGAGTGGCTGGATCAGACACGACAGATGCAGACTTCTCTTCACGATGACAAACCATGACTTCAATATTTGCCGTGCTGGTCATCTGCCAGGGACTAGACTGGAAAGGAGGGTGCAGGCAAAGTTTAGCTGCACTTTTCTTGTCATGGCCTTCCGCATGTCCTTCCGTATCTCTCTTGCTTCTGGATTTGTCCTTGTTTTTCACCTGGAGCCTGTGTACATTCTTCCGTTTCTCCTTCCCCTTGTTCTTCTTCCTTTTGGTTGCAGCTTTCATGGACTTCCTGATTTTGGTCAGATTCAGTTTCAACATGATCTTTTCTTTCCTGCGCCCTCCACAAGTGCTACTTTTCTCTGAGAGCTTTGGAACTGTGGCATGGAGTTTGCTCTCAGCTTTCTCAAGTTCTCTGCTTGGAAGGCCAACAATTTTTCCATGCAAACCAAGGGAGGGAGGACGCAGAGAACTGTGACAAACCTCGGTCTCAGAAGCAAAAGAGTCTTCCTGTTGCTGATCAGCTGAAGTCTGCTCTAAACTGGCACTATCTTCAGGTGACAGGGATGAACGAATGTTCTTTTCTGCAGAAAATGGTGGGGAAGGGTATGGGTATTGCACAGAGCCTTGGCTCGTACAACCTGCTTCTGTCACAAGTGTGCTTTGATGAAGCTGATAACTTTCTGTGGTTTTGATTGTGGTGGTGAACCTGGTAGCACAGCCTGGTACTGGCATGTATTGGCTAGCATCAGACTGCTGATTGTTAATGATTCCAGTGCTGTCTGTAAACTCTGCAGAAGTAGCCCCATGGTTCTTGAGTTTCATAACCACCCCCTGGGCCAGCTGTTCCTTCTCCACCAACTTGAGACGGGCAATTAACTCCTTCAAGTCAAGAGGCATTGAAGGGTCAGGCTCCTCAGGTGTTTTCTCATCAGTGGGAGTGCAAGTGGACGTGGAATCCACAAGGACAGGCTCTGAACAAGATGACTTGAAGGCAGCTTCAGCTCCGATGCCCTGCTGATGATTCTGCTGCTTTTGTTGATGATGACAGCTGATGTGATGACGTCCACTTCCAGGTCCATCATGATTTTCAAGAGCACAAAGCAAATTCTCCTCCACAGGCATTGGCATTGCAGCCTCTCTGTGTTGCCTGGACTGCTGCCATTGTTTGTGAGGGACGTGATGTCCACAGCAGCAGCAAGGCTGATTTCCTGATGATGCAAAAAAGTGTGGCATGTGCACATGACTGAAGCGCAGACATCTGACAAGAGATGTCACCAGGACTGCTTGGAGTTTCATTTTCTATTTCCTGTGGTAGTATCTTGCATAAGGACAGCAGCCCTGAGTGCCCTTGACTGGTGATGTGTGAGTGTGAGTGGTGTGAGTCTTCCTCAAAACCAGCCACACTGGTACCGACGAGCATCCGATGATGATGATGATGATGATGATGATGATGACAATAATGATGACAATGGTCATGATATGCATGTTCTCCATCCTTGCAAGGAGACTGCATAGAACTGCTAGCACCAAGCCCCACACACTGACTGCATCTCCTTGGTGCTGGTGACCCCAGCCTCGTCTTTGTCATTCCCGGCACTCTTCGAAGGAGCACCGCCGGGATCCTGACGACGACAGACGGATGGTGACCCATCAAGGAGACACCTGACTTTGTAGCCATGTCATCTGTGAAGATTGTCTTTGGGTGTTGCGCAGATGAAGGTAATGAACACTTTGTGGATGATGACTCGGGTAATGACTGCCCAAGGCGACAGACTGGAATGCACACTTCAATGGATGGCACATATGCAGGTGAGTGACGGCCATCACTCTCAAGCTGTCCTGTTCCACCCTTCGCTGATGGGGCACTAGTCAAACTTGTGACTGAAAACAGATGAAGAAGACCTTTGACATAAGCTATACAACGTCAACCACCACAATCACAGTCTCTGCAAGTAAAAAGTTGCACAACCCCCCCCCCCCCCCCCAAAAAAAAAAAAAAGAAGAAGAAAACCACACCCAAAACAAACAAACAAAAAATACACAAGACTTGAAATTTCAACAGAATGAAGTCAAGTGTTCATCCAACAAGAAACACAGGGCCACTAAGAAAGTAAATATAATGAGCACACAAGGGCCTACTGTACCATTGATGGTGACAACACTAACGCCATGTCCTGTCTCCCAATAGTCTAATGGTAAATTGTTTTACAAATACAGTAAATGTTGTTAGCTACTGACAGTAAGGTGGAAGATGGGTGCAAGCAATGAAAGACATTTAAAATGAAAAATGTCAGAAAGCTAACCAGAAGCCAACATAGTTAAGGGCAAAATCACATGCACAGTACGATATTAACAATGCATCATCTTCATGAAATGCAGACTTCTTCAATTCACTATCCATGCAGGATGCAGTGTTCCCAATTACGCACAGGTGTGTGTATTTGTACGCAAAAAAACTCTTAAACTGACACCACAAATTTGAGAACAGTGCGTCACAAGGGACGCACGTTTTACGTCTCGCCATACCAAACAGTATTTTTCCAGCACGTCCTGGATTGGCTTAAGCACTCTGGCACACTTTCTGTCCAATCATAATGCTCTCTTTGGCAAGCGTGCGGGTTTCCTCAGGTGCTACAATCAGGTGACACGCTACAATTCACAATGTATACATCTCTCCTACTTGAATACTTCTGTAAACATGCCATATCAACAAACAGTTTTTGACTTCAGGATTTTTTTATACCAAAAAAAAACATGGACCCTTTAAAATTCACAAAAGGACTCTCCAAAATATGGAGACAGTGTCCCAAGGACCCTTGTATTTTTCGAATCACAGGGAACACTGAGGATGATCGAATTGTATTGGTCAGTTTTGTTTTATAGGTATGCGTTTCTGACGGGACACTTACTGGAAGTGAAAATGGAACCGAGACTCAGCTTAAGACCACCGAGGCAATTTCAGGGTACATGTATTGTCAAACAAACTAATCTGATTTGAAACAATCATGCTGTTGCGTTTTAACACAAACTAAATCATAACTCACATGGCCAAGAGAACTAGAGAGGCAAAAAGCCTCCATGGCTCCCTTGTGACAAGGGTCAAGGTCATTCACAAGTGTATGTTTGTAAAGCTCTTATCACTATCATCACGGCAAGTAAAGTGTCTCTGGCGTTCCAAGTTCCTGGCAATATTACAATTTTCCCCCAAACAGTTTTGCATGGCCTTGACCTTGGGTCAAGGTCATTAAAATGAGATCACATCATGTCTATTATTATGCCAAGTTTGACGCCTCTAGTATTTGTAGTTCCTCCGAAAACGGTAATGTTAAAATTCACAACAGACAGCGTTAATGACCTTGACCTTCAGTCATGGTCATTCAAAAAGGTAGGTCTCATTGCAGTCTATCATCATGCCCTGTTTGGTGCCTCAACTGTTTGTTGTTTCAGAGAAAATGCCAAGGTTTAAATTAAGCTTCCCCAAAACAGCTTGCATGGCCTTGACCTTGACTAAAAGTCATTGAACACAGGTATGTAAGTGAAGGTGTTGCCAATGTCTATCATCATGCAAAGTTTGATACTTCTGGTTCTTCTAGATTCCGAAAAAATGCAAATGTAAAAATTTCCAAACAGACTGCTTTAATGACCTTGACCTTGGGTCAAGGTCATTTAAAATGGTATGTGTGCATAGGTCTTATCACTGTCTATCAACACGCCAAGTTTGGCGCCTCTGCTGTTTGTTATTTCTGAGAAAATGCCAATGTTAAGGTTTCACAAAAATAGCTTGTATGGCCTTGACCTTGACACAAGGCCATTGAATACATGTATATCTGTAAAGTTCTGATCAATGTCTATCACCATGCAAAGTTTCAAACCTCTGGTCTTTGTAGATTCCGTGAAAATGCCAATGTAAAATTTTCAAACAGACAGCGTTAGTGACCTTGACCTTGAGTCAAGGTCATTCAAAATGATATGTTTTGAAAGGTCTTATGGTTGTCTATCAGCATGCCAAGTTTGGTGTCTCTGCTGTTTTGTAGTTTCTGAGGAAAACGACAACGTTAAAGTTTTCTGGACACACACACACACACACACACACACACACACACACACACACACACACACAGACAGACGACGGAGGGCTATTACATAGACTCCCATTGTTACACAAGGGAGCCAAAAAGAAGAAGAAGAAAATGTCAACATGCTAGTTTCAGCTGAAACAAAATTGCCAGTGGTGTTAACAGAACAAATAGAACAGCATCTGTCAGTACCTGTATCAGTAAAATTTGAAATGTCAACTCTGTGCACATGTATGCAACTTGCAATTTTATGACTAAGGGTAAGGCAGTTACTAAGGGATAAGATTTTTTGTTCACCCCCAACTCTCTAACATTTCCTACCAGCACAATGAATTGAAAATTCTACACACATTGCATGGATTACGTCTCAATACTCATAACCAACTCAATCTAAAGGAGCCCTTTTTTAGAAAGGCCAATAACTTGTGTACATCATCATGAATTTAATTAGCTGCAAACGACCACAATCAAACCTCTCCAAGATGACAACCACTTGCTCTTGGACAAATGTCAATAGCATTTTAAATAAGGCCAGTGATTTGTAGGTTCACAAGAAAAGTACTTGTGTACTGTGTAAGATGTGAAAATGTTAGCGTTCCATGCAGATTGACAGGTGGTCTCCTTGAAAGGTTTAACCGAGTCTGAAAGTTCAGCAAGCAAATTATCAATTTCATGCATTGGAACGAGGCAGCATGCAAAAGGAGTAACGTCCCATATACCACTCTCAGCAAAAGGAGGAGTGAAAGCAGGAGAGTCAGGCGTGAAAGATGAGCATGGCACCTGCAGATCCGTCATAATGGCCGAGGAGCTGTTTGAGGCCGACAGTGGGAGAAGACACAAGCACGATTACAACACCGACAGAGAGGAAAAAAGCAACTCTCCCCACCCTAGTTCACTACTAGCTGATACAGTGAAACTGACAGTTGAAAGAAAGGCATGCCTTCCCTAGCTCAGTTTAAACATGAAGAAAAGATCCGGAAAGAACATCAACGGTGGTTGAGTTCATCAATCTGAACAAAAAACTTTTGAATTCTTTTGGAAATCTGATTACGTTGACTGACCTTTTTCTGGTAAGAACGTGCATCACGCCATAAACTACGTACAAAACACTGAACAGTGAATGACAGCACAGCTTCACACTGCAAGTGCTAACAATGCAAGTCACAACAACCGCAGCAAAAGCCGTTAAGCTTGTACAGTCGAACCTGCCAAGGCGGTCACCTGTATAAGCCAAACCACTGTCTAACCTGGTCACCCCAGAGGATCCACCTGACACACTAGCTGTTAACATGACACCCCTGGATAACCCGGTCACCCTGTCTAAGGTGGTCAGTTTGACCCAGTCCCTTGGGTGACCGCCTCTACACAGGTTTGACTGTAGCAATTGCAACTATATTAAAAATTTAAAATGTAAACTACATTTTCACAGCAAACATCAAATTTAACAACACACCAAAGGAAAGTGAAAGTTAGGAAGTGGAACAGGGTGCTGCCTCAGCAACGCTCTGCGCGTGTGTGTGTGTGTGTGTGTGTGTGTGTGTGTGTGTGTGTGTGTGTGTGTGTTGTGAGAGAGAGAGAGAGAGAGAGAGAGAGAGGGTGTGAACTGGGCACCACCTAGGGCTGACCTAATTCATACTTTTGATACTTTCCACCACCAGGGGAATTCCTAGTACTTGAAATAGTGGCAGTTAGTGAGTCGCACTTCATGTAGTACCATATATTATAAATCCTAGCAATAACAAGCTTGTTTGATAGAGTACTGCTAGTGCTGGTTAGGTCATGACGCAGGAAGCCCCCACAGTACCAAGACTGCGCCACTTGATGCTGTCAAGTCCTAAGCTCAAACTGAGAGTCAAGAGATTGCACCAGGGTTTAAAAAAAAAAAAACCCTCATTATTCGTTTACTCTCCGCTAAATGAGTGCTAAAAGAGCTGGAACTTTCTTCACATTTAACATAGAAAGAAACTTCACTGGAAAATCATGGGACACAAATTTTTGACAGTACAAACTGTTCAACAATCATTCGTTTACAATCACCTGCCCGTTTAGATTGGCAACACAACATGAACTGTAAAAAGTCCTTGCTGTCATCTGACAAATTATCTGAAAACATTTTGGGTTAAAATTAAAAAAAAACCCTGGTGCAGACTTTCTCACACTGGAAAGACTGAAGAGTGAAGTGCGTAATATGTCGGTTTACTTTTCCCCTTTATTTTTCAAGTTTTGATTGTTGTTGTCTGAAATCAAAACAAAATTGTTAAACTCCAGAAATGAACATGATGCCAGACATAAAAAACAGTACTAGGGATAATGTACAAGTAGACAAACGAGTTTATAGATTTTACATCTTTTCCAAAAAAAAAAAAAAAAAAAAAAGCAAAACAACAAAAAACAAACAAACAAACAACAACAACAACAACAACAACAAAAAAAAAAAAACCCCCAGGCACAACTTTGTACAATGCCACATTTCAATATTATTAAAAAGAGAGAGAGAGAGAAACACACACACTGAACATGTATTACAAAAAAACAAAGACATACATACACAACCAAGAACAGTTAGTGGTGTGGAAAGGCTTGAGATTTGTTCTTAAAACAACAACAGCAACAAAACAAACCCAAAAAACCTCTCAGCATTGCCAAAGCTCACCTTCGTGCAGACGATGGTGACTTGACAGACGACGGTGACTTGACAGATGACGGTTTTCTCTCTAACACGGCATTCAGGAAATTCTTCATATCATCAGCTGTGTCAATGTCAGTTGTTGGTGGAGTGGCAGGTTTTCCCTTGTCTGTCGACGAGTCTGCCGGCGACGCAGGAAGTGGCGGAAATTCTCTACCCGACCGTGAATAGGGCAAATCCTATTGGATGTGCACGATGGGCACTCTTGGGTGTTGACGGCCTGTAGGAGGAGGAGCCACTCGATGCTGCTGACAATCGTCGTTCAGACTCCACCGACACAACCGTCGTTCGGAGTACACGTTTGGACTAGAGTACCTACTCTCGTCTAATTTGGGTTTCTTGGCCAATGGCTCGTGCGGAGACAGGTGTGGGAATGTACACGGGCGTACCTGGGGGTGGCAGGTACATAGATCTGGATCTGGACTGAGATTTCTCTTTCTCTGGAGGGCACTAGGGGTGAGACAGACTTGGAATGTCCTCCTGCTCACAGTCCTCCATGCCCACCGCCTCAGATTCTGTCAGTTTTCTCAGGAGATTCGGCTGGTGATCTGACTTTCGACACTCCTCCTTGGGACGTTGTGCTGATCATGACTAGTAGAGGATGGTGATGGTGTCATCTTGTTCAACGTCCCTCCTCTGTTCTCTAGATAACAGAGGTGAGGACGAAGCCAATAAAGATGCACAGGCATACCAAGAAACTCCGGCCCCAGATGTGGATACGCACCACTGGCCGCAATCTCTTCCTGGATCTGCCGATGGATTTCAAAGGCGCTCCTGCAGACGATCTGCTTTCACCAATAGCCGAGATCGGCGTGTACATGAGGAAGCCCTCATCATAGCCCAGGGGGATGCTCCTTTGGGATGTGGGGCTGTCCTGGCTGCTAAAGGTCAGTTGACAGGCTGCGATGGAGGCGCATGAGGTTGTGTGCCAGGGCCGGTACACTCCCCGGGTCACTGGTCTCTGGAGGAAGAAATGGAAACTGGCTGATTTCTCAGGCAAAAAACGCTAGTATAAGTTACTGTGCACTGATCAAACATTCGCTGTGGTTAAGAAATTTGCCGTCCAATTCATCTGGAATGTATCAGCGCAAAGATTCAATCCAAGGGAAATAGAGAACACACAAACATGAAATATCTACTAAGAAATGGATCAGGATTTGTTTCTGCCACTCATGATTTTCAATTTAAGGCATGCAGTTCTGCTGAAGATACTGGGCCCCTGAGTACTGAGAAGAAAACTTCGGATAATTACAGGTTTACAACTCTATGATTTTGCTTATGTTACTGTTCTCTTTTTCCCCCTCACCTGCAAACTGACCAGTGGACGACGATGACCTTCTGATGGTCCTGTTGGGGCTCAGCAACCCTGCAGCAGAGAAGCAAACTGAAGCATGTAGCAAACACTTTTAAAACAGTGTACATGTACTGCATGGATCCCCTTATATGTTGATTTAGCCTCTCACAGTCATACATATTCCTACATGCACTGTTCATATAATTACTCTCTGTAGTCGAGTCTTTACTTTGCACTAGCCATTTCAGTATATCCCTACTTGTAATCTCTGAAAATGGTAGAAATCAAGCTGCTCTGACCATAAAATTAAACAGAACAAGTACATGTAGTAGTAGTAAACACTGACATTAAAAAACCAAATGTTAGTGTTACTGTACGTACTGAAAAATAATTAAAAAAAAAAAAACAACTAAAAAAAGATGAGATCTTTATCAATGTGATTGGTGTAAAGCACAAAAAGTAAACCTTACGAAAAGAAACATTTACCCTACTATCCACATAAACATGAAACAAAAAAGAAACAAAGACCATTGGGTAGGACTGAACGCAAAAAAAAAAAAAAAAAAAAAAAAACGAAAGAAAGAAAGAAAGAAAAGAAAGAAAGAAACCATGATCCAAACTGTACAATACCTCCATTTACTCCTATGTACAGTACAACCCACATTAGCATGCAGCTGATATAATAAGTGATAAACATTTAAAATTTCACCCACGGCCTCAATGCTTAAAAACATGTGGTGAAAGCTGGGCAAATTTGAAAATAAGGGAAACTTCTTTTTTTTCCCAGGCCGGGTCCAGGGGCCCAGCCTAAGGACCCGAGCGGGGTGGCAGGGGCAAGAGCCCTGGCTAGGGGGGGGACCGACGTGAGGGGGGCAAACGCCCCCCCGAAAAAAAAACAACGAATTTTTGCCAAATTGTAAGAGCCAATTCTAAGGCACCTGAGAGCATTTGGATAGCTATTCTTATCTACCACATTTTCCCTTCAAAATTTCAACCCTTAGACTCAAGCTATTACAGACCTCTTGTTGCTGTACGACAAGTTTATCCAAATAATCATTGTGGAGAATCAAACTCTAAAATCCACACATTAGAAGACCTGTCAGTTTACTCTCAGAAACTGAGAAAGGTTCAGCATGGTTTAGGAGGGTGCCAAAGTGTAGTTTTTGAATAGCAAAGTGTATCTGTTATACAGTCGGACCCACTGACTTAACAGGATGACACTTTATACAAATTTACAGTTTGCAGGTACATATTTTGATTTCCAAGCACAGGCGTTTCGATATCTGTGTAAAACTACACAGTGTGTTTACCACAAACTGCCTAACACTTACTATGGTGATGAAGTGTCAAAGCCAGGAGTGCACGCCTGCTTAATTGTTAAGCTAGGGGTGTGCAGGGGAATGCTCCCCAAGATTTGTTTTTACATACACTGAAATCTGTGTGAGTGATTCAGTTTAAGTGCTTCAGAGGAGGACTGACTGAAACTTTTTGAGAGGCCAGAAAATTTATAGCCAAAGGTGGAAATCCGACAAAGGCACGGTGGAAGATCCTAAGCCCTGACTGTTAACTATATGGTTATCTTGATTAGTCCCTCCCCCAAATGAGATCACTAGTATTGATTTTTCGTATTGATTTTCGTCTTAAAATAGACTTCGGGAAAATCCAGTACTCGCAAGTCAGGTGTGCCACAGCCCGCGCACGATCATCCTAGGCAAATTTTTGGTAACTTAATCGTCGTGTCTGGCCCTAACCAACGATCCGTAATGCATTTTTCTTTCTGCTGTTTTAGTTTTGCGTAAGAAAACACAACCGCTCAATGCTTTATCGACGCCGGCAAAAAAACGAATGGCGAAAGCCTCTGGGAAAATCCGGTACGCGTACACCCAAGTCGGACGATCATCATACGCGTATTTTTGTAGCTAAAACGTCGCGTCTGCCCCTCAGAAACGATCCGTATTGTATTTTTCTTTCTTTTGGTTTGATTATTCGATTTTTAAAAATCCAGATGAATGCTTCATCGGCGCGAAGATCGCATGGATGCCAACATTCGTGAGCTGCAAAACGGCGACCGCGCGCTGGTCGTTGACGCTTCTGATTGGCTGACTGACGAGATCGGACGACAGCCATTGGCCAAACAACCACGCGATAATGCCGAACGGAATTTACCGGGGCGCGGGAAAAGTTGGATCGGAAAAGAAAGGAATATTTTTTTTTTTTTTTGAAAATAAGGATTTCCTTATTTGATGACTTTTAAAATAAGGAATTCCGCCATGAGGCGGAAAACTTTCACCCATGTTAAAAGAAATTCAGTCAGTTAAATTCTTTTCTATACAGTCGGAATGGATATAAATAATTTCTACTTTCAAATTTTCCCCAATTCCTGCCGCCACTATTACAATGCATCTGACTGAACTGGAAAATCAATATATACATGCAGTAGGACATACTTGTGATTTGTAAAAATTATATCTTTCACAGATACGCATCTTGTAGAGAAGTTGTCACCAGTGCCTACTAGTATGAGACTTGCTTTAATCTTTTTTTTTTCTTTCACAGATTTTGGTCCAAGTTATATCCAGTAAAAGCTGAGCCCAAAATGAATAAGGCTTTGCAAGGGTAAAAAGAAATACAAGACCAAAAATAGCGTGGACGAAAGCAATGGCCAGTGCGCATTAATCTGATGATAGTGAATACAGAGCGACTGCTGAGGGGAGTTCTCCAAAAGGCTGGAACTGAACAAGAAGCAAAAACGAAGGCGAGGCATAGCACTTGCAATGAATTAACCTGACAAAACCCAGTGTGTGACGCCAGGTTTGATCACAGCGTACATGTACTGAAGTATAACCGTATTACTATTAGAGCACTGGTTTTCCTATCACTAATCAGGACCTCAACCACCTTAGTCCAAAAACAAATGGACCCCAAAATTTGGGACCCATAAATAGTAATAGGTTATCTTCTGGAACAAAGCACATTCACAGTTGGAGTCCTGAAAGGTCAAGGGGCAAAAAATCTGAAAGGCAGTGCAGTATGATCATCTAAACTTAAAGATTCCATCTTGATCATTTTCCTCCTTCTCATTCTGCATTCACCAATTCTCAGAGCAAAATGCCTCTACTCCACACCTTTTTGAAAATATGTTTATGGCTTTTTCATTTTTCTGTAATGTCTTCCTACAAGCTGATAGTTTTTTGCTTGTTAAAATAGCTGCATAAAGGTATCAAGTGCAGCAGAACAACAAAGAGTCAAGCTTTAAAGCAATGAGGCTTGGTGCAGCGAGCACCTTCAGATATAGTCAAGCAATGGCTTCTTCTCTCTGTACAACAGGTAACTGCACACCATGGCAGGTGACATGACATAAGATCTACATAAACCAGGGTTGAGAAAACTACATCCAGCAACCACTGACAACATCCAGCCATGAATGCAACCGGTCACCAAAACCACAACTAGCTTACGTGTCCCTGCATCCCCGCAGGCAGGCACCAGAAACCCACCACCACCACCAGTACCGCCGGTTGTTCTACTGGTGTGAACCCGAGACAACGCAGCATGCTCCTGTGCAGGTAAAACTGTAGAGCTGCTTTTGAGCAACAGTGGCAAGGACTGGAAACCCCCAGCAGGGAGGAGTGAGGGAACGGTTGACGCTGAACTTTGTGAAATGCTGCCTGTGATATTGGTGGAGATGTGGGAAAGCCAAGTGATGGGGAAAGGAGGGAGGACTGGTGAAGGTGTAGCCGGGGAGATGGGTGAATACGGGCCCTGGGGGCTGGGAAACGAGCGCGATGTGTCAACTGGTAACAGCAGCTGGGGGACATGAGTTGTGCCCTGCACCTGGGGCGAGGCTTGTCTGGAAACTGGAGCAGGCAATGATACGGACACTGTGCTGACACCTAAGAAACCAGCTGGGTCTAGAGCTGGCACCGGGGACAAGGACCCGGAGGGTGAGACAGCAGTAGAGGCCGTCAGCGACATAAGAGACGGGGTAGAAAAGGGGGTGAAACCTGTCGGGGATGGCAGAGGACTGATGCTGGAGCTGCCCCGGACGGCCGAGGGTAAGAAGGAAAAGAAAGGTGCTGGTGACATGACAGGGGTCACTGGGGAAAACTTGGGCCCTCCTCCACTGGCAGGAGAGATTGGAGAGAGCTGTGCGCTCACACCCTTACTGTCTGGACACAAAGGCAGGGGGGAGATACGCTTGGCAGGGTCAGTGCACAGAGACAGAGACTGAGAAGAGCCTATGTCTGAAGCCAATGAGACAGAGATAGTGGGGATGGAGACAGCGGAAGCAGTGGAGACGGTAGCAGAGGGACTAATATCGGAGACAGGAGACAAGGAAGACCCGGAGGGAGGTCGAGTCCTGGCTCCTCTGGAACTGGGTGCACCAGTCCGAGCCGCACCTGCCCAAACAGCCAGCTCCCCCTCCTTACGCTGCGATGATCGGAATGTTGGTGACGCCTCGGGCATCAAGTGGACGGCTGAGCCAGACAATGGTGACATCATACCCGCTGGACTGCCAGGAGCAGAGATGGAGATGCTGAGTGGACTGAGAGGTCCGTGGTCAAGTCTGGGTGTGCCACTGCCCCCACTCCCTCTGTTCTGCAGGGCCTTGAACAAGTAGCCTGCAAAAAGATGCACACCATTTGCCATGAAAACAAGTTACAATGCCATTTTCGGTTAATATAATGTAAAAGCCAGACACCTGAGATCACTCAAATAGATGAAATCCTCATTCCTTTGAAAAAAACAAAAGAAAAATTCTAAAGTACACAAACTATTAAGCAGGGGTGCCACTTTCTGAGTGACAAAAAGCCGAAAAACTGACCCTCAAAATCTGAATGGCCGGAAAGGCAGACTCCACAGCCAGTGAAAGGAAGGACACTGCCGGAACAAAGTGAAATGGGGGGGGGGGGGGGGGGGGGGGGGTGTTTCAGATGCTGCGCAGACGAAAACCTTTTACCACCAACCAGGGAGCCAGTGAAAGGAAGGACGTTGCCCAAAGAAAGTGAAAAGCGGGATGGGGGGTGGGGGGGCGTACACATGCTACGCAGACAGAGGAGCGGCCAGGCTTGGGCCCGCAAAGACAGCTTACCGCAGTGCTATCGGAAACGACCGACAGTCCAGCGATAGACACACACTCGCGATTTTTGGGCCGAAAAAGCAGGAAAGCACTTCACAGTCAGTTCAAAAAGCAGAAAGACTGGCAGCCATAAAGACGGCACATGCCGGCTGACAATCAAACCAAACCGGAACAAACGTTGCAAGCACGTTGCTAAGCCGGAACTCAGCACGTTCTGAATTTTCCCAGCGGAAAAGTGGCACCCCTGTAAGCCGGAACTCCCCACGTTCTGATTTTCCCAGGCCGGAATTCTGGCCACAGTCGGAAAAGTGGCACCCCTGATTAAGCCACTTTGAACTCAAGGTAAATTAAAACTTTCTGCGGCCTTTCAGGCCAGGCAAGGCAACACAACAAACAATGCACATTCACACCTCTGCAAATATTTGTAAGAGATGTAACTTACGAGGACTTTTGAACTTGGAGGACTGCCTTGACAAGAAGATACAGTGAAGCATCACTGGGAAGTGGTGCTGCCGACTGAGCCCTGAAAAATAAGAAGGCAGAGTGCAAATGGTAACCACTTACGATACTGACAAGTGAGTGAATGGCATAATTTCTCAATTGAAATAACATGCAAACAACTCTACATCTTTGTCTTTCCTCCCAAACTGTGCAAACCGACCTCAACTTTTTGTTTACCCCTCACGTATTTTGGACCTATTTTCTGTGAAGAAGTATGTTACTGCACCAAACCCATAGTCAAGCTTTTCCTGCGAACGTACACCACTGGCTGGAACATGTGGAGAAACAAATCTGAAGCAAAAATATATGGCCATTACATTGTGAAAATTCAACCACTTCCGACTGAAAGCTGTCTATAGATTTCTATTCTGATTTCAGGATGGTTACTGCTACTACCACATAGACTGGTGCTCTGTCCATGGTATATCTGTCTCCCTTGACTGCCCTATGTACAGACTCACCAAGGTCAGCAGTCAGGTTGCTATCAGGCACCAGCAGCAGAACTGTGTCATTTTCCGGCTTCACCACTGCAACCTGCACACAACATAGTTATGGGGGTGTAAGAAACATACAGATCAGCTTTGGTTCAACACAATGCATGACCAGTTTCCTGCATTAACAGGGTCATCATCACCAACACAACTAGACAACTGCTTGCGATGTCTGGCACTGCAAGTAAGTTTAACTCACTGACCCCTGCTAGCAGTGCCAGATGGCACCCGGCAGCTGATTGGCCCTTGTTGCTGGCATGTCTAGGCAGCGTGCATACTAAACGTACCAACTCAGTACCAGCACAAAGCACTAATGCACAATAAAAAAAAAAGACTGTCAAACTCATTTCATTGTTTTACTGCACACTCTCCAAGTTATTAAACAATGATCAGGCGTGCGGTCACAAGCCCAACCCCAAAAAAGCATGCGTGGCGACCAGCAGTCTTTACTCATTGCACAACTCGGCCTTTTCATGCCATTCAGAAAAACCACTTTCCCGGCTTCAGGCTGTCTCTTCTAACATTGAGATCAACATCCACACTGGTCATAACACAGCCTGAAACATTTCAACACCTGCTCCGTGCAATTTGGGGCATGATTGAAAAAAAGATCTTTCAGACTGCATTTATATTTTACCACAGTTCATCAAAACTGCTTGAAAATTTGTGAATACAAAGACTTTGTGCACAGGTACCGTGAGAAAGTAAACTCTGACAAAACTGCGCCTCGATTCTGCTTACTTATTCAGTAGACTGAACACAAAAATGACCATTTGATACAAGGAACAGCAAGGTTACATGCATATTTACACTTTCCAAATGTTTATCTTGGTCAGATATTAGAAATTCGGTGTGGAGCGGACCGAAATGCACACAAGAGAAAATGCGACACTACCAAAAATCACCCAATCCCCACCCTCGGCCTAGTTTTCCTGACCAATCAACAGTACCATTTCAAGACGTCTATGAGCATCGCTCGCCCTAGGTGCTGTGAGCGGGTGGGCCGCCTCTGGAAGTCAGTAGGGCGGAAGGGGGCAGCAATTACGCCGCATGAGGACCTCAGAAGGGGTCAATGAGTTAAAGGGAAGAGACAAGTTTTTCAAACTCTTCCCAAAGGCTGGATAAGACTTTTTTAAAATCTGGAGCAAAGGGAGGATGAAAGACCACACGGGTTCCTGACCACAGGGTTACTGTTAGAGACATGAACTGTCCCTTCCAAAACCGTAAAGCCTAACAAGCAACACAATGTGGGACCAACTTACAGTTTCTGTCTTGCAAAGGTAGTTTCTAAGTCTTTGGAAAAGTGCTTTGCTGTCTGGTCGGGGTCGCAACTCTGCTACGTTGATGTACCATCCTTTCCAGTAGACTTCCCCAACCCTTCCGCAAACACGTCAACTCCCCAAAGTACCGCTCCGCAGCCGCTTTCATGTCGCAGGCATACTTCAAGTCCAACATGGTACCTCTGCAGATGAAAGAACAATATACAGTGGCACCAATAAGCAGCTGTCATCAATACTGTAGTGTTAGTTTGTTAATGTAACCAAAGAACTATTCTGAATTTAAGTTAAAAAATTCAACAACAAAAAAAACCCCGAACAATACCAAACCAATGAAACTGCACAAACACACAAAATCCTTTTGCCTTGAACAAGCACATTAGCCACACTACACAACAGAACCACCATGTGGGTACGATTACTAAGAAAAGGCAATTGCCCAATGAATTTTCATGAACATCGTTGTTGGAGGACACAGGTGAAAAAACACCGGTTTCCTGGAAGTTTCCATCTCTACAGGTCGGCAACACTTCCTGACTTACAAGCGAGCTGGCTTGTGTGTTGATGCTGTCGACACCATTTTAACCTGACAGTCCAAAAGGTCCTTGACTTTCAGCCGTCCACACCAAATCACATATTCTGGGTCTTCGATATCCTTCCCTGAAGACACGGACATCCGTGAGGAAGCTAACGGTGACTGAAGCTTTGGACTGTAAACAGAATGAAATATGTTGAGCACTAATGTATGACATCAATGTAAAAGAACTACCCATGGTAGTAGTGAGTCATGGTACCTGTAACTGTTTTTTACCTTTATCGACAACTGCAGAAACGGAAACAAAGGCAAACGTAAAATGCAACAAATAAATCAACAATGCAAATGAACATTATTCAGTGATGGACAGCTCCTACTATAGAGCACTACTGCACAAGCATAAGAGAAAATGGTTGTCTCATGACATACCTCATCACTGGAGGGGAGTCTGGCACTTTGATGACTGGCATAATTTCCTTGTAGCGGAAATTCACTAAAGCAAATGGCAGCACATGGCGTGGCACCTTTTCCACATTCAGGTCTCCATACTCAAACAGGTAAATCTGGTACGATACAAGAGGGTGCAGTCAGTTAAAAATGTTGTGAAGCTGAAATCTGTGGACTGAAGAAAATACCAAGCACACGGCATGGCAAACAGACAAAACTGCACTCACACACACACACACACAGAGTTGAACATATTTTCACAAAGATTTTACAAAGGTCTCAAGTCTATCAAGGCTCAGCCTATGACAACAACAAAATTCTTCCAGTAAAACCAAGCAAACATAGTTCAGCTGAAACATTCCACCTGATAACCCGAAGAAAGAAATACCTGGTTTGACTCGTACGACTGGAGGTGAGAGGAAGGCATGACATCAAGGCTGGGTTTGGCAATATGACTGTCACAGTTGGGTGTGGGTTCCAGGTAAGTGCCTGCTCGATTCTCCGCCACAGCCTTCACTCGGCCCTGAAAATTTACAAGGCACCAATCTCTGGTTGATTAAAACATTCTTAAAAAATATGCCAAGACACCATGTTTATATTAACCTTAACTGTGGGTATCTAACCCTTGAAAAATAAAATATTGTCATTGCTATTTGCCTCACACCATGGAGTCCCTACATCCCCAGGGTTCGTTTTACTAGCGTGTTCTGTGCCACTGGCGCATCATGTCTCAAAGTGACCCATCCTGTTTTAAATATAGTGAGCTAAACGGCTGTGCATCACCTATGCACCACCGGGCTTACCAGGGGTAGGGGGGTGGGGACGAACGAGGTGACAGAAAACCATGTGTTGATGTGTACACCTTTTTGTCAAAAATCATGATCGGCTGCTCAAAGTTTAGGAAAGCCAATCACAGGCATTTCCCTGTCTTGTTTTCAGTTAACTTTCATTGTGCATGTTGGGGTTTTCATCTGCTGAAAGCCACCTTGTGCGCGAAAGATCCAAAGAGCCAAACTCTCGCCTGAACAATCCAAACTCGGTTTTGGGATTCCGCCTACAACACCTAACCCCATAGATGTGGTGGACAGCGATGATGCTGCCTGTGTCCTCTTACTGGAGCCTGAGCCAGGAGACACTGATGCTTCCAGTTCCACTCTGACATGGGAAACAAGGTACTGTTACTTGTTCAAAAAGTGAGTGGCAGCACTACTAAGACGGAGCCATGTTCTGTAATGTGTGTCAAACACACGGCAAAATGAACTGTATGGTTTCAGGAACTGGTAATTTTCACTGGAGTACCTTGAGTAGGCGCATCTTGTAGTGATCATCAGTTGCTGCTGAATGTGTCATACAATGATGAACACACACACACGAGAGGTTTAAAAAAAAAAAAAACCCTTTTGTTTGGTTCCGATGATGTAATAATAAATTTATATTTAAACAACGCAAGCATGTTTCCATTAAGAGTTTTCTGGCAGTTCTGGCAGTGCATATGAAAGCAATTTATGCTGTCAAAAGCCGACCCACTAAAGTGTAGAGGGACGGGTCAGATTGTTTTACCATGCTGAACCCTGCATCCGTATAGACTTTAATCCTAGTCTTACAACAGGGTTCACTTGAGCCATAGCATTATGGGCACACAAGCACAAATTTCCCCAGAAATTCCTTTAATGATCAAATAAAACAAACATTCTACCTTCATGATTTTGAACACAAGCAGCCTTCCTGTCATAACTGGTGCAAATGGGACTGGCATAAGGTAGTCAATGTAGCGACACAGCTGGACACCTGCAATTGGAATGTAGTTGTACACATGTATTATACAGTCTTCAATGCACACTGTATTGGGCCTTTTTGTGTCCATACATAGTGTCATTATACACTATCCACTTTACATGTAACAAGATTAAGGAAATTCTCTTGGGAGCCAAAAAACTGACCACGGCACACTGTACTCGACTCCACAGGGCTCGCAGGACATTTGGACCACCCACCCCACCCACCTGAAAATGAAATCTGTGACCAGTACACACCTACTGTCTATCCTGCGCTGCCAATAACATTGGCTGATCAGATTCACCACACCCATTACAAGCACCTCCAGAGAGATTTTACTTGTACTGGTATACTCCACAAATGACATGTATACATGTATGCAAATTGCAATGGCAAAAATGCTAGCTCAATCTCTGAAAAGTCTGTAAATCATCATATTCGTACCCATGCCTGGATGTCCGATGGTAGAGTTGGTCAAGTTGCCAATAGCCAGCCCCTCCCTGCAGATCTTTTCCACCTGGAAGGGACGGAGAACACTGATTGAAAGCAAAGTGACACCACACTGGTAGTAAAAAACAAACAAACAACAACAAAAAAAAACCAGAAGTGGGGGGTTGTTAGTGGGGGCACTATGACGGCTATTTCTAACAGACACGCAAAGTCAAATTGCTACACACTGAATGCGTTCCAAACTAGTTTTCTGTTTCACTATGACCTTGTTTCAATAAATACATGTACTTCAAATACAAAGCAGGGCTCCCTAAAAGCTACAGACCTAAAGGGTCCACTGACCCCCAGTTCAAAATTTTAGGGGGTCTTTGTACCCCCACTTTCAATTTTTAAAGGGTCAGAATCATTTCTCAAGTTTTTTTAGTGCATGGAATTATAAATTCAGTAAATACTGCTGAACACATAAGGTGTGTGTGTGTGTGTGTGTGTGTGTGTCACACTGTGTGTGTGCAAAACTGAATTTTATCAACTTCAAATCATATAATTAAATGAAGTGGGTACTGTCCGTACAATTCAGTTTTGTACACTAAGTTTTGCTGCTCTGTGCCGACCGGCTCTGACGCGACGTCTGAATCGTAGCTATCTCATCTGACGCCGAAGTGCACCCGCTGCCGGGCGAGGGCTCGAGCCCCTCCACGACTGACTTTTCCACTGACGAAAAAGTCTATAGTCTTTTGAACTTTCACTTTTTTCGGTGGCATGATTCGTCACAGAGAAAACGAATCCGATCGGTAACAAGAGCACTGACTCTTTCGTCCATGGTTTCGACATCGCACGTACGCCGGGTGCTTCGGTGCGCAGAGGGAAAAGATGGGGCACGTTCACTACGCGCGAGTGGCTGTATAAGCCGCCGACCTGCAGCAGTAGACAGTTAACGCCTGCGAGCGTTAAACAGAACCAAAAACAGAACCGAACTGAACAGCGACCAAGGCAAGGGAGCACACTCATTCGATCACAACAAGCCTATAGGCGTACGCACGGTAGTGCAGAGGTAGTGCGTCAAGCTACGCACAGATCGCGTTCATAATGCTTCAACGTACCCTCTCGAATTTTTTTTTAGTGCGTAAATTTTGACTTCAGTGCGTAAATTACGCACAGACGCACAGTTTAGGGAGCCCTGCAAAGTAATTCATACAGTTCACAACACTCAAAAATCTGTGTGCACAAGCATAACTTTGTGTAACACACATTAGAGTTAAATGAACACCACCTTACTATTGTATGATTGGTTTGCCAGGCAAATGACAAGTATACTGAGAGCATAATTGTAATAAACAGGGTTCAAGACTACGACAAGAGCAGTCACTAGGTAAACGTTTGCTAGACACTCAACCTCAGCTGTAGAGATTATAAATGATATCACCTGTCTGTCGTCTTCCGCATAGAGAAAAGCAAAGCTGTCGGCAACATCTCTTTCCGAGTAGCCATTCTGACGCATTTCCCTTCTTTTGTCAAGGTACTGAAAAGGAAATTTGCACAATGAGTATCATCACCATGTCTGAGCATTAAGCACTATAGTATTACTTTAGTGAAATACTCAAAATCATAGATTGCAGGTAGTCTGCAAAATAGTAACTAAAGGAGGTGTCTATCTAAGAGGTCCCATAATTGTTTAGTTTTTGCAGACCAGCTCCATAAAAGACAAGCCATTACCTGCTATCAGGATTTCTTTTTTTTTTTTTTTTAAACCAAATCTTCAAAGATCTACAACAGTACAAGCAACAACTGGGGGACAAAAAAAAAACCAACACATGATTTCACATAAAAAAAATTACATCTGCTGATACATGTATTGGACAAAAAGAAAAAACCCTATAAATACATGAACAGAAAAAATAACAAAACAAAACCAAAAAAACCCTCAGTACTATTGCCTCTACCTGTTGTGTTCTCTCTGCATTGTTGACAGTACAAACTTTGTAAAACTCAAACTTTGTGAAAGAGGATGGGTTTCTGAAATGCTTTGTTATGGCTGGCAGAATTTCCTGCTGCCATTCTCGTGAGTCCAGTGAAATTTCCGTCAGCAAATCTGAAAATAAGGAAAAAAGCCACATCAGCAGCAGCTCAGAAAAAGCAAAAGCTGCACAGACTTGACACCAAGTTACTGGTAACTGAATCGTACTGTTTTCCTAAGTGAAGCTAACGTATCAGTGAAGTACTGTAAGTGTCTATCAGAGATAGCGTTAACCGGCTACAGCCGGTAAATTACCGTTTTGAAAACTGAAAATACCGGAATAAATTGGGCTGCCGGTAAAGGTGACCGGTTGGATCTTAAGATGACCGGCAGAAAAAAAAAAAATTATGAAAAAAAGCCTAGCTGATTTCTTTTAGCGTGTGTGATGCACGTTAATAGACCCCGATTACAACCTCACCCACCCCCTCTCAACCTGTCGATGCGTCACTCTAGCGAGTCGCTACATTGTCTCTGTCAGCCGTGGTGTAGCTATGCAGACAGTATAGCGCGACCGTCTCTCTCAGTATAGCGCGAGTTTCTCTCAACTGGCTGGTTCGCTGCGACATTCTAACTACACACTTCCCGCCAAGGTCTCCAAACTGCAGTATAAAATAATATCTATTAGCGATAGGCGCGAAATAGCTGGAACTTTCGCGGGCACTCGCATTTGCTGTCAAGCCTGTCATAATTATGGCCGGGAAACAGAGATCTCTGCTTTCATTTTTTTCGAGGAATTTGGCAAGTAAGCCATCTGACACGCCTGAAGATACAGAGAGTGGCAGTCAGTCATTGACTGAGTCTTCAGCAAATGCGTGCGGTAGCGTTGGTCACAGTGGTGATTCGGCAGATCAGAGAGGCGAAGATGGACCACAGTCTAAAAAACCCAAGCGAGAATTTCGCGAGCAGTGGCGAAAGGATTATCTTTGGCTTAAAACGGACAGTGAGGACACAATTTCTACTGTCTGCATAGCTGTTTCTCAGGCCACCGCATAAATGTTTGGTTAGCATTGTTGCGTTCCAGCGGTATCTGCGGCTTAGTAGGGGGGGGGGGGGGGGGGGGGGGGGGGACCGATCTCGTTTTCACCAGTACCGGTTTACTTTGCTGGGCTTGCCAGCTGTTTTTGATGGTACCGGCTGGCAAAATTTCTAGCGCCATCGCTGGTCTATGATAAATTCCTAATTTCGTATGTTCAACGACAATCGTGGCTATAGTCATGAAAATGAAGTCCGTTGTACCCACTAACCAATTACTGAATTAGCTAAGAACAGACACAGCCAACGTTTACTAATTACAAAGCGTAGGTGCATGTGCAACGCAAATCAACATATTACTTGCCTTTCTGAACCTTCTTCAATTTAGGGATGGTGAAAGGAGATGTAGTCTCATGCCTGTCGAAGCGAGCATCAAGAAAACCTGGAATATTTCCTGACCCCTTCGCGCCATCTTTGTTTTCAAAAGGGCTGTGTAAATTGTTTACACCTTCTCGGCCGTCGCCAGAGCCGGGAGTCCTTGCAACAAATCTATTTGTTTGTTCATCTTCGGGTACACTGGTACTCCTAGGTGTTTTCTTACTGAAAATATCAAACAAATTCGCCATTTATGCTGTCTGGCGTACTTCTTTTCCTCGAGAGCAGCTTTCACTTTGTCGACATCTCATCTTGCGGCCACACGTGAACGTTTCTGCGCATGCCCAGTTCAAGGGAAATAACCAAACACGCCGTAAATGACGTCATCATGCCGACACCCAGTGGCAACAGTCAAAACTTCCTTCACAAAACATACATCGCGAGCGGGAAACGTGTAGCCATTTCACAAAGAAAGACACCAGACAGATGAAGGTTTAAAGTGTTTTGGAAAAAGCGTCTTCAGGGGTTGCATTTTAAATTTTACCATCAAACCACGACAGCGATAGCAGACGATATTTGGCTTACCTCCCTTCCATCATTCTCATCCAATGCGGTCACGATACCAAACACCGAACTGGACAGTGGAAGAGCGAGAGCTCAGCACACCCATTTTTGGCTCACTTGTGTAACAAAGTGAGTCTATGTAATAACCCTCCGTCGTCTGTCTGTGTGTGTGTGTGTGTGTGTGTGTCTGTGTGTGTGTGTGTCTGTGTGTCCGCAGTAAACCTTAACATTGGCCTTTTCTCAGAATCTACAAACAGCAGAGACACCAAAATTAATCTGCTGATAGACAGCCATAAGACCTTTCAAAATATACCATAATTATTGACCTTGACCCAAGGTCAAGGTCACTAAAGCTGTCTGTTTGGAAAGTTTACATTGGCATTTTCTCAGAATCTAGAAAAGCCAGATACATCAAACTTTGCATGATGATGGACATTGAAATTACCTTTACCGGCCTGTCTATATTTAGTGACTTTGAGTCAAGGTCAAGGCCATGCAAGTTGTTTTGCGGAAAGCCTGATGAAACCTTAACATTGGCATTTTCTCAGAAACAATGAACAGCAGATGCACCAAACTTGACACGCTGGTAGTCAGCCGTAAAACCTTTCAAAAAATACCATAGTGATTGACCTTGACCCAAGGTCAAGGTCACTAAAGCTGTCTGTTTGGAAATTTTACATTGGCATTTTCTCAGAGTTTAAAAAAGCCAGAGACATCAAACTCTGCATGGTGATGGACATTGACAACACCTTTACTGACATACCTGTACTTAGTGACTTTTAGTCAAGGTCAAGGCCATGCAAGCTGTTTTGCGGAAAACCTTCCGAAACCTTAACATTGGCATTTTCTCAGAAACAATGAACATCAGAGACACCAAACTTGGCACACTGATAGACAACCATAATATCTTTCAAATCATACCATAACGATTGACATTGACTCAAGGTCAAGGTCACAAAAGCTGTCTGTTAGGAAATTTTACATTGGCAATTTTTAAGAATCTAGGAAAGCCAGAGACATCAAACTTTGCAAGATGATAGACATTGACAACACCTTCACTGACATACCTGTATTCAGTGACTTTGAATCAAGGTCAAGGCCACACAAGCAGTTTTGCGGAAAACCTTCGAAAACCTTAACATTTGCAGTCTCTCAGAAACAATAAACAGCAATAGCACCAAACCTGGCTTGCTGATAGACAGCAGTAAGACCTTTCAAGAAATACCATTTTGAATAACCTTGGCTAAAGGTCAAGGTCATCAATTGCTGTCGCATTGGAAATTAAAATTGCCGTTTTCTCAGAATGTAGGGGAACCAGAGACATCAAACTTTGCATGATGATAGACATTGACAAAACCTGTACTGGCATGCTTGTATTCAATTTCCTTGAGTCAAGGTCAAGGCCATTCAACATGTTTTGCGGAGACTTTAACGTTAGCATTTTCTTGGAAACAACAAACAGCAGATGCACCAAACAAGGCACAATGATAGACAGCAATGAGACCTATGCACACATACCCATTCCAATGACCTTGGCTCAAGGTCAAGGTCATTACAGCTGTCTGTAGTGAAATTTTACATTACCACTTGTACAGAAACTACAAAAACTAGAGCTGTCAAACTTGGCATAATGATAATTACTGATAAGCTCTTCACTTACAGATCTCATTTGAATGACCTTGACCTAAGGTCAAGGTCATAGAAGCTGTCCTGGGAAAACTGTTATTTCGCCATTTGCCGTTTTCTTAGGAACTATGAACACAAGAGACACCCTACTTCAGGATAGCTAGTGATAGGAGCTCTACAAACATACTCTTTTGAATGACCTTGACCCATCTCACAAGTGAGCCAAGGAAGCTTTGCTCCTCTAGTTTTACGATCCTGTGATGTGACCACTGAATCTCCCCCCCCCTCCTCAACACACACACACACACACACACACACGCACGCACGCACGCACGCACGCACGCACGCACCCGCACACACACACACACACACACACACACACACACACGGTATGTGGTCGCTGCCAACATTGCAACAACAACAACAAAAACCCCGGAAAATTGGAATTTGTTGAGATTTACTCTACACATGCCATAGGCTGCCTGATTTTTGTGAATTTTTGGGTGAATTTTAAAGCATTTCTAGGGTGTCATCTGCAACGTTTTGTGTAAGAAGAATATACAGCGTTTTCCTCCAAATTTGCATCTTAGGCGGCGGGACGAACGCATCTAAACAGCTTAGTTTTGCATTTCATAGCCCTACGTTTAAGCAAACAAATTTTTGGTGTTTCAGGTAGAGTTTTGTATACAGATTCAAAATCAACTTTGTTACGGTGTATAAGTGGTAGGATTAACTCGGTATTTTGGTCTAAAGTTAACGAAAAATAACAAAAATGTGATTTAGCTCGGATGCTAAATGAGCAATGAGCAAGATGTTTTTTTTTTATTCCCTGAGTCAAAACCTGAACAGGTATTTTGCACATGCATTTCAGTTGTAATATGTGTTCAAAAAGATAAGTGTTTGCGCAGAAATAGCCATTTTTTGCTGATGCAGCACTTTTAAAGAGCAAATTTCTGTACAGTTTTTTTTTTTTAAAGGGCATTAACCGGTATTCAAACTGAAAACGTAATAAACAACAAATCACAAATTATGCTGCACTAAATTATATGATTAGTAGTAAAGAAAGCCGAGTTTGTTCAAATTAACCCTTTATTAACCGTGACCAAAAGTCATGGATCATGTTTTGTTTTTGTTTATGTGTACTGTAAGCTCTTGCACAATGGAAGGACAGAATCAAATCTTAATAGACATATGAATTGTTGCATAAATTCTGCACTGTATATGGGAATTGACAAGATCAGTACACAAGGGGTTAAATTGAACCTAATTAACATACAAAAAATTATGTTGGTATTTTAGATTCAACAACAACCACAACATCCTTGCAAGGTCACGTTATGTGTGCATGCATGCAGTCAATCAATCCCTTGACTGTTGCATCATCAGTGGTGGGGTGGGGGTGGGGGCATATATATATAAAAATGTGTTGCTACACCCCACTTACTACACCACTGCACCCCACTTGCTCCACCACTACACCCCACTTACTACACTGCTACACCCCAGTTGCTACACTGCTACACCCCACTTACTACACTGCTACACCACTACACCCCACTTACTACACTGCTACACCCCACTTGCTACACTGCTACACCCCACTTACTACACTGCTACACCCCACTTGCTACACCACTACACCCCACTTGCTACACCCCACTCGCAACACCACTACACCCCACTTACTACAGCACCACAATCCAATTACTACACCACTACACCCCACTTACTACACCACTACACCCCACTTACATGTACTACACTGCTACACCCCACTTGCTACACCACTACACCCTAGTATTGTAGTAAAGACATTGTTATTGTGTGGCTTTGCCATACAACACTTACAAAAATTTGTTAATAGGTACAAGTCAAACACACTGATTCCTAGTAACAGAATCACGGCAATTCTGCGCTATTTAAAAGCAGGAACATGTGTCATGTATACTTGCTAGACCTGTCTGATCACATGTAGGATGTCAGTTTGAAAGGTTAGGCATGTTTTCTGCCGGAACATTGCACCCTGTAAAAGCCAGTCACCTGTCTAAGACGGCCAGTTTGACTCAGTCCCTAGGATGACCGTTTGACTGTACAACAAAAATGACATTTGATTCCTGTTTTGTTATTCCATGATTTCTGTTGTATAATGTGGGTAAAAAAAAAAACCCTCCAGTATGTCAGTTTTGAAGTGTCAATATCAGTATTTCATTTTTAGGTTACCCAGAAAGTACATGTACTTTCAATTGCATGTCATGTGAAATATTTGTGTTTTTGTTGGGGGGGGGGGGGGGGGGGGGCGTTTGTTACATAAAATTCACTCATTTTTTATTTCTTTGCTTGCTTTGCGGATTGACGGAATGTCTAGACATGATACTCTCTCTCTCTCTCCACACACACACACACACACACACACAGAGTTTCAAAATTGTTGTAAGTGATGTATGGCAAAGTCACACGGTAGCAGTGTATTTAGGGAATGTAGCAGCGTACTGGGGTAGCAAGTCAGTGCTGTGTAGCAAATTATTCATTTATTGTGTAGCAAGTGGGTTAACAGAGTATCGGTGTAGCAAGTGGGGTGTAGTGGTGTAGCAAGTGGGGTGTAGTGGTGTAGCAAGTGGGGTGTAGCAGTGTAGTAAGTGGTGCCGGTGTAGTGGTGTAGCAAGTGGGGTGTAGCAGAGTATCGGTGTTTAGTGTAGTGGTGTAGCAACTTGAGTGGGGTGTAGCAGAGTAGCAAGTGGGGTGTAGTGGTGTAGCAAGTGGGGTGTAGTGGTGTAGCAAGTGGGGTGTAGTGGTGTAGCAAGTGGGGTGTAGTGGTGTAGTAAGTGGCGTGTAGCAACACATTTTGCATGACGGTCTAGCATAGGCTGTCATGTCGAGTGATGTGCCCGAAACAGGTAAGCTTCCACCTCTTGGTGGTGGCCAGGAGAGATTCCTGGGGGCCTACGTTCCACTCTAAGTACAAGCTCTGCTTACTCAGCAAAAGAGGCCATTTCAACAACACTTGCAGGAAAACACCAAGCCAATCAATTAGTCCCTTATGTCCGAACATTTAATTGCCCCATGAGGGATAAATAAAGTAATTTGAACTTGAACTTGAAGATAGATTGTTGTTCAAAAGCCATTCCTTTACAGTCACAGTTTGTCATAAAACAGAGTTTGCAAGAACAGTTTCTGCAGTAAACAACACCAGCAGTCCATGCTTCACAGACGATGACCATCCAGCAGGAAAATCCAAAAATCAGTCCATGAATAAAAAAACCAAGCCAGTCAATTTGTTTACTATTTGGTCCAAAGACTGTTGTTCAAATAAAACTAATCCACTCCTTTACAGTCACAGTTTGTTAATGTTATTGTTAAACCACTGAGTTTGCTACAGGAAGGCTTCTTTGCAGGGGGCTAGACAGAGCTTCTAAGTTGCTTTGCTGGAGGTGGTGGTGGTGGCTGGATCAGACCTCCATCTGCACTGTCAGCAGGCGCACTTGCATTTCTCTTCTCTGCTTGACGCTGAAGTAATTCAAGCCTGTCCACAGACACAGAACTGAAAAGTGAACACACTATGTAACAAACATCAAATGACAAATAGTGTGATTAGATGCATCAGCAATAGTTATTGGTGTGAAGTACATGTACATAGGGCAAAATATAAAATTTCAATTCACAGTTGATACCTCACAAACTGCTGTGCACCAACACTATTAAACTTTATGAGAGTGAAGCACTCAGTCTCTCTTTTTCTCTCTCTCTCACACACACACACACACACACACACACACACACACACACACACACACACACACACACACACATTTTCTAGTTTAATGTAGGTTCCTGTGCACTCTTTCCCCGCCTGTGAGTCTACCAACTGACCTCTCATCTCCCCCCCCCCCCTCCAAACACACACACAAAAATCTCCCCCCCCCCCCCCTCCTCAACCCGAAAACACTGCAACTACTGGCATCGCATCATCGTCAAATCTATACTCAGTGTAGATCAATTTAAAATCCACCGGCTGGGGTCAGTAGGGCAGAAATATCAAGACTGCACTACGGGCGAAGAAGCATCCACTTACCTGTCTCTTCTTATGAATCGTTGGTAACAGGATCGATGGTATCCCAGACCCTGTAACTCTGCTTCCCGCTGACAGGAATGACTTGAATCAAGAAAAGTCCGCGCGATTTGGGAGCTCGCACAGTCAAACAAACCCCATTGCTGCGCATACCGAAGGGTATTTGCAAATGTTTGATCTGTGAAGGACTTAACTGTGGTTTCTTTACTCCCTGCAAAGTGAACTGAACACTGCAATCTGGTACGAATACCTTCCGAAGACGCCTGAGCCAAACACGCGTCAGCCGTGTTTTCGTTTCGTTTCGTTTTCGTTTCGCAGCCACTGCTATTTGAGCCCGATGATTGGTTAAAATTGCCGCGGTCAGGGACGTCCCTGCCGCAGTAATTTTTTTTTAAAGACGCTGATTGGTTGAAAATTTCGCTAATTGGTCAGTGTTCATTAGGTCCGTATTCATTAACCCGACCGGACCGACACGGAAACAACACTGATTTTGCCATACACTAGCCTTGTATTATTTTTCATTATATGAAAAAATTACTTAACTCAGGGGCTATGGAGTGCGTTTTAGACGGCCTTGGCTCACGGCCTATCTGTGTTACGTAGCCTGTGCCGGCCGTCGCACCAGGTGGCATGTCGCCCACAAGGCCGGGGAGGCCTTCCGGCGAACCGCCGGTGACGCCAGTCAGTGGATTTGAGTAGAGAGGATTTCTTGCCTGAACAGAAAGTGACTCGCATTACTCCAGTAACGCCTGAGCGAAAATTTTTTATTTTTTTTAAACCCTGTCACTGAGATGCTGCGTGCCCCTGTATGGTCTTTGCATGATCATTTTTATGCCGGCTAGATCGAAGCATTTTTAGGGGTGGCTGTCATGATACCTGGAGCTAATAGGGAATATAATTATAGACATTTTGATGCCTCGTGCATTTGTGGGATGAAGCCAGTCAGTATAAGCTTCTCCTTTGATTTTTACATCCTGACCTTTCACTGCAGACAGATAAGGGCCCGGCAATTCCGACTGTGTGGGCACACTTGCTCTTTACTGCCGACCCGTCTCAGTGTGACACCGGCGCCGCCATTATAATTTCCTCCTTGTCTTTCACAACACCTGCTCCGTTCATCGCAACTGTGACATTTTAAGCAATAGTCGGCTGAGGCTACATGTACTTCGAGTTTAGTCGTTTAGGTTTAGGGCTGGCCGGCCGGGTCAGTTACCTCGTGCACGTGGTGCAATTCGCGCTGTCAGGTGTTTGGATGGTCAGCATTTACACGAGGTACAAATCATACAAGGGGGCAAACTAGACCAACGCAACACCATAACAGAGTCATCTACACAAGCAGGTCAGTAAAAACACGGGCTTGAGATCAGTGTGTGTTGTGTGCGTGCTTGCGGGTTTAACGTCCTTTCAGTTCCAAAACGTATAGGTGATACCAAAGACGGGGCAACTAGAAAAGGCCAGCACAACTGAATATTTGACCCCAGTCGGGATTCGAACTCACGACCCGAGCAGTGAAAGTCCAACGCTCTACCATTCGGCTATATCGGGTGTCCCAGAAAAAAACAAAACAAACAACAACAAAAAACCCAAAAAAACAACAAACACCCCCTCCCCCTCCACCCCCCAAACAAAAAGCAACAATTACAACAACAACAACAACAACACAAAAACCCGCCTGTTTTGTATTTCTTGGGGTTTTTTTCACCGCTTTTTTTTTTTTTTTTTTTTTTGGCAGAGCTTCCCTCATGCGAAGCTATCGAATTTACCGCAAAAGGCGTCATCTTTACTAGAAAAATACTGTTGCCATATGAGCAGTGTGTGTGTGTGTGGATCTCTCTCTCTCTCTTTTGCGCGAAGACAGAAACCGACTCCGCGCACATCAACGCGGCGTGAGCTACGGGCCGTGGTATAGCATGGGCTCAGGGACCAGTTGCCCACACGGCACGACGGACGAGCGAACAGATCGAGTCAGTAAAAAGTTATAGAGTGGAAGACAGGCTGTCTTAGTTTCTCCGTGCACCACTCTTGTGTGGAAATACAGGAGCGAGCGACATGGCGTGAAACTTAACCAAGAAGGGCACACCGTCGACATTTTCCCAAGATACGACCCGCTTCTTCCGAGGACCTGATGACAGCTAGGTAAATGCTACTTGGTTTATTTACTGAAAAAAAGAGGCACAGTAATTTTGTATGTTGTGGAAATATAAAACAACTGCGGAGAGTTTCTCAAGAAACGACACTCTTCATTGGCTGACTTATTAGATCAAGATAGGATTAACTTGATTCAATTATCGACAAAAAGGCATTTTTATATTTGTATCTTGTGAAGGAAAAAAAAAATCCCAACTGCACATGCAGAAACAGTTTTGTTGAGTTACAACGGTTTGTTTCTGCTCCGTGACCGTTTGTGGGAATGGGAATATTATTTTGTTTTTCATCTAATCTTGACCGACCAGGCCTCATGCATATATGCATGAATACTCAACAATTGTCACGCTCGATCGATAGGATGAATTGATAAATGGATGAATGTACCGCTTCAAAATTCACATGTCTTTGATTTGTTGATTGACCGACACGTTCACTGATTTGACTGGTTCAGTGCTGGATTGATTGACTGAATGATTTATGATCGGTGGTCTAGTGGTTAAGAGACTTGTCACCAATGCGAGAGGTCGAAGGTTTCGAGTCCCACTCGGGGCAAAGAATTTTTCCTTCTCGTGTGTGGCACCGTTCATTCGGGCCGATCGTCGGGGGTTCTCTCCGGGTACTCCGGCTTCCTCCCCGTCTGCTTTGGAAATGTTCAGCCCACCAAATTTGAAAAATAAATGCAATTCTAAATTCCGAAATTTAAAAAGCTGAGGTGACCCTTCGCACCACGTGATTGTCCAGTGTGTGAGAGAATGCGTGTGATTCACGTGAGCGTGCGTGTTGCGTTCAGTTCGCGGCGCTTTGAGCCGATTCACGAAATTGGGTAAAGCGCCTATACAATACTCATTCTTCTTCTTATTATTTTGATCAAGGGAGTAAACTTACAACAAGTTGGTGTCAGTGTTAGTCCATACCTGTCTCTTTCATACCCTTTCAGTGTGTTATAAAAAATCGTTTGCAGATCAGTCTATACATGACACGGCGGAATAAGGGTTGGACCTACTCCTTCAACTGATGCATGGGCGGTATAGCAGCCTGACTGAAACATCAAGCGGCCTTTTGAAATGTTCGTAGCGGATATGATGGCAGGACGGATCATTTGGATACTTCTAGGTACGTTTGGGATTTATCTTACCTCTCTGACTTTTAACTCTAAGTACATGTACTGCCTGCCTAATTACATCGTGCGATTTACTGCCATCTGATTTTCAGCCCCCAACACAAGACATATTTGTCCCTTTGACATAATAAGGAATTTAAAACAAAAATTATTTGCACTTTTAGAATACATGTATCCGAAAGATTTGACGTGTTCTGACCGAAAATTATTTCAAACTATTTCACCGATCTTTTAAATTCATGTCGCGGTTGCTAATTGTCTCAAACCGATGAGACCGTCGTCACATGTACCTCGTCAGTGTAGTGAAGCTCTGGACACATTCGTGGATATCAATTAAAGGCGTGCCCATCTTCCGACACGTCAGCGTGGCTGACGGACAGATCGTCTCGAGACGGCTGTTTTGATGATGCATAGCACAGACATGCACAGTTATAGGCTCGTTGTCGCCGTGACAACGGTGGGTGAATGGGTGGGTGTTGAGGAGATTAACTTCCTTACGCGCTACCTATTATACCACCAATTCTCCCATAAGTGTATTTCCTCAAATAAGCCCCCCCCCCCCACCCCCATTAAAACAACAACAACCACACACACACACACACACACACACACACACACACACACACACACACACACACACACACACACACACACACACACACACACACAACAACAACAACAACAACAACAACAACAACAACAACAACAACAACAACAACAACAAGAAACAAATCAACAAACAAACTTTGTGCCACCAGGGTTGAGTGTAAGTAAATCACGGCGTAAGAGTTCCAAGCAGCCGTATTGCCGTGACCGCTGTAGTTACTCAAGCCAATTTGAGTACCAGTGTCGTAGAATATTTCGGAACCAGGATAAATCGGAACCGGTTCCCCCAAATCCTAGGATATTTCGGAACCATTCCCATTTATCCCGCACCTGGCAGACAAAATTCATGTGGGCTAATGACCTTCTAGACGGTTCCGAAATATGCTGGTAGTTTTCCAAATATCCTGTCACTAGAGTCAGGATAAATCGGAATGGTTCCGAAAAATCCTGCAGGGGCGCCGGAAGATGTTGGGGGGGAGGGGGGGCAGAATGTCAGAGGGGGAAAACGCCAGAGCCAGTGAAAGGAAGCCCGAAGAAAGTGTAAAGCGGGGGGGGGGGTGGGGGGGGGCCGGCGTTCAGATGCTGCACAGACAAAAACCTTTCCGAACCAGTGAGCCAGTGAAAGGAAGGACGTTGCCCGAAGAAAGTGAAAAAGGGGGGGGGGGGGAGGGGGGGGCGCAGGAGTGATTATCAGACGCCAAGTCGTTTTCATATTTCATGCAACGGCTAAACTGAGTTCTCTCTTGGGTGGGATAAGGGAGAGAGCAGGACAGAGGGGTAGGGGGAGGGGGGGTAGGGGAAGGGAGGGGGACAAGACCATGGCTTTGCCCCCCCCTCTTGCCATAGTCACCTGATTTTCCACGGGGGGCAAAAAGATACTCTTGCCCCCCCCCCCCCCCCCCGCCCTGCTTGGGTACAGGGGGGGGGGCAGCTGCCCCCCCCCCCCCCCCCCCCCCCCCCGGTTCCGGCGCCCCTGTTCTGCCACCAGGGCCAGGATAAATCGGAATGGTTCCCATTCGTCCGGTTCCGAAATATCCTGTGACACCGGGATCACACGTGACATAAGTAGGATTAATTTTTGTCCTGCCCGATTTCAAGAACGTTTTTCACAGTACCTGTGACAGAAACTGTTGAACTCGTGAGAGGACCATAAGAAACTAATAATAATAATAATATTAATAATAATGGATATTTGTATAGCGCTTATACTCAGCGAGCTGTGTGTGCGTACAAAGTGAAGAAAAATAAAATGGCATGAAAATAATTCCAGAGAAACAATAAGAGACACAGCAATTGTGGCACACACACACACACACACACACACACACACACACACACACACACACACACACACACACACACACACACACACACACAAACTCCCTCATTACCGCTGCTGGGCTGAGAACAAGCGAGTTTCAGCTGCAGTGTACAAGGTGGGGACCGAGTCTCTCTCCCTGATGGTTTTTGGAAGGATGTTCCAAATGGTGGGTCCTTGGTGCGAAAACGACCGCTGCCCGTATGTCTTTGTTTTAACACTCGAAACAGGAAGGACGTGTGAGTCACCTGGAGCCCTGAGCTGTCTGGATCAGTGCTTCACAAACTCTCTCTCTCTCTCTCTCACACACACACGCACACGCACACGCACACACAAGCCCACACGTACACACACAAACACATACAGACAGTCTACGTAAAACAGTTTATTGTTTATTGTTTGACCACCAGCAGTATGAATATAATCAAAATGTCCATATAAGAACCACATACTAATCAGTTGAATATGTAAGAAACACAGAAATGGAAAAAGAACCAATGAAAAAAGGATGCTCGACACATTTTCCAAAGAAAAAAAAGAAAGCAAAGAAAAAGAAAACAAACTTTAAAAGATAAAAGTCAGTAGCATCCTGCATATCTGGTTTCCCTCTCTCTTGCTCCCCCGCTGTTTCCAACTTTCTGTCTCTCTCTCTTCTCTCACTCTCCCTTTCATCCCACATGAACAAACTCCTGTTCTTTTGTTTGCTTTTTTTTCCGTTTGTTGTGATTATTTTGCTTTATTGCATTTTGTCTTGGTGCTTTTATGCGCATGACAATAAAAAAACCTTGAGAAAAAAGAAAAGAAAAGAGATAAAAACAAAAACAAAAAAAACCACTAGTCAGAGGTTTCAGCACACTCGCAGTAATTTCCTGCCCAGTTTTTGCGCAGTTCAGTTTCTACGACCTCCGTTGCTGCTCTACTACTGACGTCACTCAGTTGTCCTGTAAGGCGGCCATCCTCAGAATGAGAACCGCCCAGACCCAGGGGCAGGGCCACACAGAGGCTCGCCTCGACTGTGACGTCACCACCATCTCGTCTCAGCCATAGTTTTGAAAAGCGTTATTTATCTCCCGGTGTCTTTTTATGATGTTGTTTCCATAGCTATCGACCTCTGTCCCGCCCTCGCGTACGCACGCACGCACGCACAAATATCAAGTGTGCAGGCTAAAATCCCACGTCCATCTTTCGAAGAAGAGTAAGCTGTGGCCGGTGGCGTGGAAAACAGAAATACTGTCGCACACACCAGAGTGAATGGCAGCGTGGACATTTGCACATAAAGTAGCGCTTAGCGGCAGCAGGCTTTCACTGCTCCAGCCCTGCGGCGCCATAGAAATGGATATGTGCGCCGAGGAGAAGGCTACCATACCTGCAGGAACTGATACCTGTGTACCAGCCAGCGCGCGACTTGCGGTCTGCAACTCCCTTCGACTGACGACATCTGTAAGAAGAGGTGTCATAAATGCAGCTCCCAAACTGTGGAACTCCCTTCCTGAGTCAGTGAAGAAGGCAGTCAGCGTCACCGCATTCCGGAAACGCCTGAAGACTCAAATCTTCAGTGCATTAGGCTACGTACCAGAGATGCATTTTGGAGGAAAACGCTATATATTATTCTTACACATAACGTTGCAATTGACGCCCTAGAACTGCTTTAAAATTCACCCAAAAATTCACAAAAATCAGGCAGCCATAGACTCATGTGTAGAGTAAATCTCAACAAATTCCAATGTTCCGTTTTTTGGCAATGTTGGCAGCAACCACATACCCCCTCATTCCACGGTCGTCTGCTGGCTCCTGTGCCAGCCGCGCATGAATACAAATAGTCCACAAGACAGCCTCATTTTCCCCTAATTTTACTATTACCTGGCATGAAACTTGTTTACAAAGCCAACAAAAAGCACCAGATTGCCATTTTTTACTCTGCACACAAATTTTAAAAGGGGCAAAGATTTTCTACTATATTTAGCGTAGTTTACTACTACATGACCCGGAAGCTAATACCGGTCTGTAACCTGTTACCCAAGTAATCATCTGCACTTTTAAAAAAAACAAACAAGCTATCTTTCTCTCAAAAACCTCTACCTATGCGCCCGTGTCCTGAGATCGAATCCCGGCTGGGTACGCATCTCTGTGCTGGCCTATTTCTCGTTGCCCTGTCTTTGATATCATCCGTACGGGGTGGAAAAGGACGTTAAACTTCCAAACACCCACCACCCACTCCTTAAGCGTCGTAAGCACTCCCCAATCACTGCCTTAGATCCAGGTGCCAATAGTTAAATATTAAACGTATTTTCCCGCGTGTCATGCCGATTGCAGGCCCCACCTTTCTACTTTTATTAGAGTGGAGAGGTGGCGTTTGCGATCGGCATGACACGCGGAAAATACAATTTCAAACCCATCACCCAACACACACACACACACACACACACACACACACACACACACACACACACACACACACACACACACACACACACACACACGCCAAACACTATCGAGTGATCGAGTGAAACTCATGGGCGCTGAAGGCGAACATTAACATGAATTTGCACTGTGTGTGTGTGTGTGTGTGTGTGTGTGTGTGTGTGTGTGTGTGTGTGTGTGTGCGTGCGTGCGTGCGCGCGCGCCAATTAGCAAGTTCACTCAAAGCGAACGAATAACATATAGAAACACTCCCATTTTCTGTCTGCTCCCAAGAATCGACGGAAAGAGATATTTACTTTCGTCAGGAAATGGATCTGCCTGCACATGCTGTACTTGTACAGTGGCCACGCGCATCGATCAGATAATTGTCTGAAATCCGAACCGGGAAACCCGCCTGAGAACGACCGGCTGATTTTTGAGTTATTTTTTCCCCGTAGATTTCCCCGCGGCTGCATGAACTGCACACGGAAAGGACGCGATCAGGCCATGCATTATTGTCATCACGAACGTCTTTGGCCACTGGTGAGATTTAATTGTCCTCGGATGTAAGACGTGCTATGTCCTCCTCCTGTTAAACAACACGGAAAAGCAAAATCCCGGGATAAGGATTAATAAAACATACAAATCCAAATTCTAGGAGAAAAGCAGTATTACGAATTCCACTATTTGTTTTGGGGTCTGAACCCGCCTTACGCTGTGCCTTGAGATACTGAAAGCAACGAAACAGCCGAGCAGTTAAGTCAAATTAATGATACTCTTAGATACCAGCCTACAGCGGTAACTACGCAGAAAACAGTTTAAGAGTAGATTCCCGACACAAGCGTCACGGAAGCCCGGTCGAGAAAGAGTAGATACTGGCAAACTGGTTACACAATCAGGTGGTACAGAAGCGCAAATAGGCATGTAAGTGGGCTTCTGTGAGAAAGGGTACACGGAATATGGGTGAGAAGAGGCGTATAGCCCCCAGGGAGGGTAGAAGGGAAGGTGGCGGGATCAAGTTTGCAAAAACTGAGGAAATCTGCTGCTGCTGAGCCAACGGAAGTCTGTCTTCTAAGAGCGACGCTGGCGCAGTGAGCTGGACACATCAGACAAAGGGAAGAAGCGTACGAGGGTGGGTGGGTGTTTGGGGGTTTAACGTCCTTTTCCACCACATAGGATGATATCAAAGACGGGGCAACGATGAAAAAGCCAGCACAAATATTTGGCCCCAGCCGGGATCGAACTCACGACCCGCAAAGTCCAACGCTCTACCATTTGACCACCCCGGCTCCCCGGAAGAAGCGTACGAAATTAGGTCATGTTTATGCAGTTGCGTGAGCGTGGCGGCTTGGCGCTGGTCTCCTACAGAAAGGAAAGCCATGCCTGTCATAGCCTTGCGCTTGTGAACGGCGCGCAACTTGTTTTCGGGGGTGAGCGGTGGTGTAATAGGTAGCGCGTCAGACTTGGCCGCTGCGCTACTGAACGGCCGTCACCAACAGCACGGCGAAGCGTAGGTTCAATCCTAGGTCGAGCTTGTGATATGTGATGCCGGGTTTTCCTGGCTATCAGGCTGCAGGAAGTTCAGTTTTCTCTGGGTTATCCTGCTTTCTTTACCGAGCAAAATTCAAAATAGGTAGGTTGACTGGCGGTGCATCGCGGCGACGCGCTTCCTTCGGGGGAAGCAGCCCGAATTTCCCAAAAGGGACGATGAAGTAGTACTAGTACTAGTAGTGTATCACAAGGTTCGCAAAAGACAGCCTTTCTTTCGGAACAGTTGCACTTGCGAGTAGTCTGTCTTAACTTTTTGACGACCAAGTACCCAGCGTTTGTGCACTGGCAGAGCCCTCGCATACCGTTACCGTTGCACAGCCAGACCCCGGGCGCTGACGCGTGACGATGCTGTCAGCAAGCATCCACAACCCATGTTATCTCCGCTCACACACACACACACACACACACACACACACACACACACACACACACACACACACACACACACAACTTAATCATTAACCTGCCCACCACTGAGGGTTCGTTTTCACATGATCCGCAGGCGGATGCTTTAACCACAATGGCCAATAATTCTCCTGGCTTTGGCAGCGGCCTACGTCACTCATGAAACCAACAGCACTTTGTTCTGTGCCTAGATATCGACCTCTCAGGCGAGCGAAAATGGAACGGTTAATGGAAACGTATCATGTTGGTCGGAAATCGAAAACAAGAAAACCAAAAACGAAGAGAAACCGCCGTGACATTTTTCTTAGCATGGGATCAGTGCTGGGACTCTGAAATATTCATCAGGTGACAAATGGCGTAAAGCCTGCTTTTTACTGGGCACAGCGCGCGAAACACACACGTGCACATCACAGTCGTTGCGCTCGGTGTGTCTACTAACTAAACAAGGAGGAACGGCCCCGTCCGACAAAGTTGTTTCTCCAAACTTCATTTTATTTTGTCTGTTTTGTTGTTATTGTTGCCGGTTATCCCCTCTCCAAGTTCTACCAATGACACTAGATCCTCTACGACCTCGACCGATTAGCCACGTGACTGGGGGTGGGGCCGGGTGGGGGAAGAAGGGGGGGGGGAGAGAGAGAGGCAGAGAGAGAGGGTGGGTGGGTGGGTGTTTAGGAGTTTAACGTCCTTTTCCCCCACATAAGGGTGATATCAAAGACGGGGCAATGAGAAAAAGGCCAGCACAAATATTTGGCCCCAGCGGCCGGGATTCGAACTCTCGGCCCAAGCATTGAAAGTCCAACGCTCTACCATTCGGCCACCCTGGCTCCCCAGAGAGAGAGAGAGAGAGAGAGAGAGAGAGAGAGAGAGAGAGAGAGACGTCAGTTCCGTGAACTAAACATTTGACGTCAGCCTCAGGCAGGTCGTCATATAGTCATGGTCTCCTCTCTCCTGAAATCGAGAGTCATGGATCCTAGCGTAGAAAAAAAAATTAACACATTAATATCTCTGTGGTGGCTGGACCAATATTTAAATACTGATAGGATACAAGTGACGCTGAATAACGCTCCATGAAAATATACACTTTGGCCTTACAAGCTACCGTGCATGATTGTCTGAGTGGAAAATGCCCAACTCTAACACTGCGAGCTGAGGTTCGTCTGCTTGGCAGCCATTTGCAAGGTGTCGGCGCATGCGTGCCTGAATAGAAAACCGCGGGAAAAGTCGGAGATTTCTAAAGGTGGGCAGATCAGACAAAAGCTGACAGAATAACAGGAATTGATGTAATATCTCTTTGTCAGTCTCAAAAACAGTTGCCTGAAAAATCTCACAGGTCCTGTACTGCTTTCTACAAGCTTTTCTTAATCAGAAAACTCACTCAGCGAAAAGATTTTTCAACTAAAACGTAAGTCAGTTCAAGATCCCTCGAATCTGACAGGCCGGCATGCTGATCCCTCCCAACCGCATAGCAGAAAGATCTACACAAACACACGAGATTTTTCTTTGATGACTGAACAAAATTTCTGATTACCACTGATTTGATGTGATCACTGATCATCATGGTGTGAGTGTTTATGTTATGTCTCTCTAGATCTAGATTGTGAGCCGACAAGCAAATTAAAATTCACGTGGAAGGATGGTAGTGAGGAGAAAGAATAAAAGGAAAAAAGGGGGCGGGGCGTAAAATACGGCAAGCACTATTACACAGCTGCTGAACTTTTTAAACTTTACAAAATCACTGTCACATAATCCAGTGCAGTTTTGCTTTCCAGGGACAAGGTCGGTGTAAACTAGCATCCACAATCAAACGCAAAACAGTAATGGAAAACGTTGAATCTAAACACTGAGATGATTTAAGTCCATCCCATACAAATCAAGACTCTCATCTTTTTTGTCCCTGTACTGTACACAGACGTATAGATCTATACGTCGATGGTACTGTACCAACATTGGCTGTCAAGAGCATTACATGTTTGGCAGCGTGAGCGGGGAAAACAGCAACATGGTTCAAACTGAAAATGTTGCCACTTCGCATTGTCAGACTCTTGACGTCAATGGCACCACGCGCATCACGTTTGTATGTGGGCACTTGTTTTCAAATGTTTTTTTCCTTTGGAGCGAAATGATCCAGTTTGCTGAAGATGATCAATAAAATTGTATTGATGATCTTTGGTTTTCCCTCTGTTGTTGTATGTTTCTAAAAAGCATTCATGTCTGTGCTTGGGACTGCTGATAAGACAGTCAAAACATGCTTGGTGTGTGGATGAGGATCTTTGTAAATTAGGCTTTTGGTTGTCCTTTGAGTTGGTCAGACCAGACACAGCGAATGGTCAGACATCAGATTCCTGACCGGCGAAGGTTGTCCGATTTCATTTAAGACTTTTTTAATGTTTGGCAGATAGTACACATTGTATACAACTAGGTCTGTTGTACTGCAAACAAAAACGCATAAATGGGCACACCAACCGTATCTATTTATATTTTAGTATTATTTGTACTGTTTAATTTTCACACACACACACACACACACACACACACACACACACACACACACACACACACACACACACTGCTATAATGAGAAACATCGAAAGACGTAATGTTCAGGTAGTGTATGTTGAAATTTATCAGCCTTGTGATTAGGACATCACTGGGAAGGTCACACATTATCAAACGTTTCCTTTTGTACATTTATTTCTAGACACATGTTGATCAGTTACAACACAAACATTTTGGCCAATGGGGACAAAGTTTACCATTCAGGTTGGAAACATGGCAGCACATGGAAACTGATCAGATTTAGGACTGACCATACAGTAATGTGTCATGATAAAAACAAAAACAAAACTAAATGCCATTTCTTTCAAATGTTACAACAGTGAAACAAGTGCTTGGACAACTGGCAAATTACAGATAACAGAAAATGTATACCTGAAATATATTCTTTAGATTCTCACTGTTCCTTCAGCCCTAGCCAAGTCAGATTCACACTTCAAACAGAGTTTAGTACTAAATTTATTTCAAAAAGGTGGGGTGGGGGTATGGCAGTTTGAATTGAGCGTCAAGTGTCTGATTAGATGAGGGAATTTTGGGACTGAATTTCATTAGTGTCAATACTGGAAAAGGTCTTGTCCTATTACAACCGGCTTTGACATCACCATTATGGTAACAAAAGATAATTTTAATGAGGGAATTTTAGTGTCCAAGATGCCCGGTCTGTTGATCCTGAGGTACATGTAGCAGGTAACAATCCCATGGTAGGCAGGGATATCACTGGCGATTGCTTTCTGAGGGGATTTCATATCGGTTAAACACAGATTTAGGCCAGTTTAAGAATATGTAATCGTTGCTCTCAGTTTGTAGTACATGTACTTGGATTCGACACAATAGAGGTTGTCTGGTACGCTTGTTGCTAACTTTAACATTAAAACAAAAAAGCAAAAGTGGACCTAACTAAACTTACCACTTGGTGTTGACTTGAATAATCGCCATGTTGAACATGATATCAGATGATGACACATTTGTAAACATATTTGCAGGAGCTGGTTGTTTTGAGCAGGACCTGGGCCTGAAATAAATGCATACATGCAGATCAAAGTGATGTTGTAACACACACGCACACGCACACACACACACACACACACTTACCCCACAGATCTGTAAAAAAAAGGAAAAAAAACAAATTGGTGATGGTGTGCATGGTTTCTCTTCAGTCCTCATTCAGTTGTACTGATCTTGCATGATACATGTACTTCATAGACTGTTCAAACACACACAAAACACTTTGGTATACAACTGACTTGTACTGCACGCTTACTGAAATAGCTGCTGGTGAGTCTGACATGAGATCTATCTCTACACTGCCTGAGATCATATTTGCAATACCTATGTACAGACCAATGCCACAGCAAAATGCACAGTGTGCCCTGCTTTTCAGTCCCCCACCCCCCCTTCCTGCTGCACCAATGCACACCTATCTCATCAGTGCTCTGCAATAACATGACAAAGTCCAGGGAAAAGAATATCCCAAGTGTCTATCATGTCACAGTCAGCAGGGGGAAAACACAGTAGGACCATGCTCACCTTCGTAGAATGGATACTGTCTGTGTATGTGATTATTAAAACTGCTGTGAGAGTCAGAATCTAATGCAGCACTCCCTCCAGTTTTACTCCGTTGCCTCCCAGTACTGCCTCTACTCATCCCTCTCCAACTTTCCTGGACTCCCTTCACAGTACACATCTTCCACACCCACCAGAACTCGACTGATTAGTGATTAGTGTAGATTGATCACCTCCTACTTCCCATCATCAGAGTCATTTTCCTCCAATTCTTCTACATGCCCGAAGGAATCAGGAAAACCGCCGTCCAAATCTACGAATCTTGCCACACTCTAATCTTCACTTTCTGCACCATTCCCCGGAATATTGAACAAAATTCCACGATTATCCCCATTACGTAATGGTCGCGCGGCCATCTTGTTGATACGAAAATCTAAAGTAGATTTTCACACGAACATTTATAGAAACGTAAAACCACTCGTAGATAAATATTGCTGTTTGATGTAAGGAGCGAGACCGCGTCCTTCGACTTTGCGAAACTATTCAGAATATCCCAGGTCAGTAAACCACTGAATATTTCGCTAACGTCATATTTTGAGAAAATTGATTCTCGCCTGCCAAAGTCGCTGACGTGTTCTACACGGTAGCTGAGGAAGCAGTAGACAAGAAATGCAGTAATTCTGAGTTATACAAACGCCACCAGCGACATTTTGAAGTACAATCCGATAGCAGTATGTTACTGGTATGAGTGATCGAGTGCGAACATTTCAAGATAATAGATAGATCTGGTTCCTGCCTAGTCTGTACAATTTAGTAACTGCAGACATGTATCCGTAAAGGCTTTCTTTGAAACTTGAAGCAGGCTTTTCAGTTCTAGCATTTAAAGGTCTAAAACCACTCTAGTCAGTGTCCTAAAATAGTCGGCTGCTAAGACAAAGGTATCAGTGACGCGACGTTACTTTGCTTGTCGGCTCACACGCTTCCTTGTCGGACTCAGACGACAATCTGTCTAAACTGACAGAGATCATGTTGTTTTGAAATAAAGGGGGAAAATGGACGTACAAATACAGTACACTCAAACACACTGCTTACCTTCAACCACGACGAAGAAATCACAACGCGGATTGAGACTGATTGAGGAAGTATCCGTGTTAGTATCCTTTCGTGAAAAATGTCGCAGGAAAGTGCGCGCGGGTTGGTGTGAGGGCAATTGGGAGATAATTAAAACATGGAAGATAACTCTGAAATAACAATGAGTTCATTCCCTTCAGTTTTCGCTGTGCGCCATAAGGGATCCCATTCTAACTTCCGCAGACGGCCGGTTGAAGCCGTGAACATTTCAATCAAGTTCAGCTATAAACATCATCGTACAGCTTAGGTACGCTGTCAGTTTTCTTATATTAGCCTGACGTTTTCCTGTGCCATAGCCACCACGAAAAAAATGTAGCCACCAAAAAGTTTCTTCGCTTGGATCCCTGACCCAGGATGTGACTTCCCCGATCACTCATGGGTTACCCGGACTAGTCGTCATACAGAGAGAGAGAGAGAGAGAGAGAGATGACGTCAAGTCCGCGAAGTAAACTTTTGACGTCAGCCTCTAGCACTGACATGTTCTGAGGACGCTTGTTCATGTCTTGTGATTTCCCTGTTGGCTTTGTGACTTCTCCGACTGAATTATTTTACACATGAAATCTGGAAGATCTAGAGGGCTGATGAAATGTCGGAAGCAGTGACGATACTTGCAGATTTTGTCTGTGAACCAAACATTTGACGTCAGTCTCACGCTGCTCGTCTGACAGATGATACTTCTACATATCTTGTGATTTCCTTGTTGCTTTTGTGACTTCCGTGACTGAATTAATTTTGACATAAAATCTGGAAGATCTAGAGAGCTGATGAAACGTGGACTTAAGTGCCTTGGATTGTACTTACGAAATTGCAAAATTGGAACTTTTTTGACCGGCGCTTCTCGCAGAAACGTTAAAAATTTGTTTATCTAAAAGCTCTGCTATTCTTAATACTAAAGCTATAATAGTGCAGTAGTTCATGTCATATGTGCAGTTGGCACAAGTGACAAAAATACCGGAATGATGAGTAATTTGAAGCAGTCGTTTCATAGATATTTGGCCTTATATGCAAACCACCCCTACCTCGGAAATATTTTTCTTCCACAAAACCTGTCAGAGCTACAGAGCTGTGCTACGAAAACAGGCAGTATAATTGGATGATCTTCCCAATTTCAGAAAATGAAGCCATTTGAACATTTTTTTTAGAAAAAAATCGTGACATGACCGATTTTTTCAAATCGGCGATAACTGTTTTCAAAATGCGGCAGGATAAAAATCGTGAAAAATACCTCTGGAGAATATGACTGCCCATTTTATCTCAAAGTAAAAAGCCGTCCGGCGAGGTGGTTTAGCAGATAGCCATCATTACATCCGTCCACACACACACACGTCATTCCCGCCAAAAAGAACGCAGCAGCAAAGTGTGCACGTAAGGTGTCTATGACGCAGATTTCGTTACGTCACTGTGTGCGTGAAAGTAAGTATTGTGTGGAGAAACGTCACAGTCTTGTTTTGTATCACTGAAACTTGCTGCTGCGCGTAGCAAAATCTGCCCCGTCTCATAAAGTTGTTTCTCTGTAGAGAAACAACTTAAAAACTGAACACAGCTGTGCTCGGTGACAAACCGATTGAAGATGCAGTCCCAGGTTACTATGACAACACAAACAAGAAACGCTCTGGTGCACGAGCTTTCAAGAGTGCAGCTCCTTGCCTCTGGAACAACTTGCCAGCTCACCTCAAGTCAGGTTCTGCGTCAGTCATGACCTTCAGGCGGAACCTCAAGACGCACCTTTTCTCTCAGTTCTATTTTTTTTTTTGTCTTCTTCTTCTTCTTCCCCGACCCCAAAAGGCGCCTTGAGCATGCTTACTGCATGGAAGTTCTTCTCTCAGTTCTAATTTTTTTTTTCTTCTTCTTCCCCGACCCCAAAGGCGTCGTGAGCATGCTTACTGCATGGAAGTTCTTTTCGTAGCGCTATACAAATGGCCAATCATCATCATCATCATCAAGATGCACTGTCCGCCATGTTTGCGCACCGAATGACGAAGTACAGCCAATCAGAATCTGTTGTGGAAACCACAGTCAGAGTTGTAGCTATTTGAAATCCAGGTTGCTGTGATGACGTCACAGCGGCGGACCCCCCCCCCCCCAACCCCCCCAAATCACAACTGTGTCACAACTGTGGACAGCACTGTTGCGCTCCGCAGTGCCCAGTTAAGAGCAGGCTTTATGAATATTTACTCTTATCGTTTTCTGTATGGCATACATAAGTGGTCCCCCGCCCCTCAATTCCACCACCACCACCCCACCCCCAGGTCTTCGGCTGATACACGTGTCCGTGTTCCAAGTGTCACAACAAAGACATTATGGGCAGCTGTCGTTTTCGCACCAAGGACCCAACCTTTTAAACACAATTCCAAAACAATTCCAGATCCCAAAATCCCATCAAGATTAAGATCACAGCGAACAAGCCAAAAACCATCACAGCTGCAGGCAGAACAACACAGTGCTCAAAGGAGTATTCGGAAATCAACATCACAAAACAACAACAACAACAACAACAACAACAACAACCAGACTAACATACTAACACTCCCCCCCCCCCCCCAGACACACACATACACACGCACACTCAACCACACGGCCGGTATGGGTGTAAAACAAATAGAGCAGATCATTAGGCACATCTTCAGTCTACAAAACGGGGATTTACATAAGGAGTATCCGACAGATTTTCCTTGTTAGACAAGCTCAGTACCGCACAATATACTTTCAGGATTCAACCAGTTCGGATATCCCGGCTTGTTCTACTCAGTAGTATGTCTTTTTGCAGACGGCTGACAGATCGTTATCCCTATGTAACAGCAAAGATAGAGGATCTTTGGTAACAGGCGGAACTTTGATTTAGAGCAATCCAGGATTACCCCAGTGTAATGCGAGACTCAGGAAGAAACTTGGATGCTGATTTACCCGAGAGGAATCCGGGACTGTCCTGGGGTAAACCAAGGTCCGGGTTTATCCAGGGGAAACCAGGATCCCCTGAATCTTGATTTTCTCCTGGGCAAGCCGGGATTTACACCGGCGAATCTTTGAAACACAAACTTTGATCTTTAAAGCACACACACACACACACACACACACACACACACACACACACACACACACACACACACACACACACACACACACACACACACACACACACCATCCCAACACGCCGTATAAGCAGAGGACGGGCGGATTTCTCGGGTAACAGACAGAGGTGCACAATCAGAAAGACGAACATAAATTCAGCTGAACGGATTATTCATAATGCACAATGTCAGTACAAGAAGCAACAACAACACATATTCAGTTTACTTGCTTGAATTTTCAGCCCCTTACCAAACCGACCGCACATCCCATAATAATTGTCAGTGATACAACAAGATTTAACCATCGTCGTGCATTTGGTTCCACATGGCACCTTTGCCTTCCTGAATGAAAACTGGACCACTGGACCAGTGTCTTTTACCGTTGACAAATAAAGTTTCATTTCATTTCCTGCAGCTACATCTGATAAACAGTTCGCTTTGCACTGGCAACTGGCAGCTCTTCAACCAGATGCATTTCAACCTAAATGAACGGAGCCGGCCGCTCAAAAACAACGTCTTGCATGCTGACAAGGTCTTCTGCTCTTAGCCAGTTTAGAACTACCCCATAGGAAGCGTACAACGTGCACATCTACGATTACATTTTCATCCTGTCGGAGTTGTGACTGTTAGGGGAATCCGGGATACCCCCGGGATAAATCGGGATCGGGATTTACTTTAGAGTTCAGCCTGAAGAAGTCAGGACCCGGGTTTCTCCCAGGAGAATCCTGGATCTCGATTTACACTGGTCTAATCCGGGATTGCCCTGAATCCAAGTTTGCCCTGTTACATTAAACAGATGATAGAAGAACTCGGGTCGTGAGTTCGAATACCATGTGGGAGTCAAATATTGGTGCTGGGTTTTTGTCCTTGCCCCGTCTTTAAAATCACCCATATTTGGCGGGAAAAGGATGTTAAATCCTAAATGAACCAGTCAACTTCATGTGCATAATCTTTTCTTTTTTGTCCCTGTAGTGGTCTATTTTCTGCTGCTACAAATCCAGTCGCTGTTATGTGGGCCAGTCATACCGGGCAGTTGCCCGCCGAACGTGTTCACAGCCGTCTCGCTGTGCCTCGCCAATACGACACGGAGCAAGATAGGGACCAACTTCCACGCCATCAGAAACAGTTGTAGGTATGTACATTCCTTTCCTCTCCTCCATACAAGGGTGAGTTGGGGGTGAGTGGTGGTGGTGGTGTTAAGGCCTAAAGCCGGCTCTTAAATGGGCACTGCGGAGCGCCACAGTGCTGTCCACAGTTGTGACACAGTTGTGATTTTAGGGGGTTTCCGCCGCTGTGACGTCATCACAGCAACCTGGATTTCAAGTAGCCACAACTGTGACTGTGGTTTCCACAACAGATTCTGATCGGCCGTACTACGTCACTCGGCGCGCAAACATGGCGGACAGTGCATCTTCAATCGGTTTGTCACCGAGCACAGCTGTGTTCAGTTTTGTAGTTAGTAGACACACCGAGCGCAACGACTGTGATGTGCACGTGTGTGTTTCGCGCGCTGTGCCCAGTTAAGAGCAGGCTTTAATTTGTGAGGCATACAACAACGTTGTGGAACACTTTTCATCGAGTGCACGTAACCCGTGCTCCAAAAAGAGTCACTTGTGCTAAGATTTTACAGACCACCGAGATGTTCGCGTCGCGGTAAAATTGCACAGGCACGCGCATGCGCAAGATAGCCAAAACGAAGCTGTAATCTCGGGAAAGAGAAGAACAGAAAGCGAATCGAATACGGTGAGACGCGGTTAGAGTCAGAGTCGGTTTTAGAACTAGGCTGTGCAATTGTCGTGTAAATTAATCATTTCTTTTCAAAGTAAGGAGTGTGTGCATCGCATACGCGCGCAGAATTGTTTTCCTCCACAGACCACACACGACTCGACCTTCCTCTTCGTCTCAGCATCATCATCATCATCATCATCATCATCATCATCATCCCCTTCCCTGTATATTTTTGTAAATATGTCTTCCTTTTCACTTGTTATTTTATGCTTAAGCGCTTAAAATTATTTCTTACTAATAGGTTACAGCGCTATATTAGTAGTAGTAGTAGTAGTAGTAGCAGCAGTAGTAGTAGTAGTTGTAGTTTCACAAGCATTATTAGTATATTAGTGTTATAAACATAATTAGTATATTACTGTTGTTCATCAGTGAAGGCGTGTACACGTCAGCTGTGGTATGTGTGGACCAGCTGAACATGGACTGCGAAGAACACCAAAATCGCCATTTGTTTCTCCGGATGTTCATCAGCACGGCCAGCATCCAACAGTCCTTTGACATGCTGTGTCAGAACCTTGACCGTAAGCATTCACTTCAATGGGGCAATTAACCTTCCCTTGCCTTTTTATGTTCACAGATCGTTCTGAGCTGTTTTCGTGGTATCTATCATCACACCACTCAGACACCTGGACAGTGACAGCGTCTGTAATGCTGGCACTGAGCCAATAGAAGCGTACTCAATGACGCGGCTAGCTGCGTACGCTGAGCGAGATTGTTGTATCAACAGTCGTAGAATTTGAATATTTGACCGTTCGCGCAAAGTGTAAACAACACTGTATCGCATTAAGAGCTGTACTAATCATCAAGATAGAGTATTTCAAGCGTCGAGGCGAACTCAAAAGCGAAACTGTTCCAAAACATAGCCTGGCATAGTAAACATGGAATAGACCGTTAAAAACGCGCCTGTTTCCATGGTTTCCCAGGTTTACAGAATCTAGCTTATTTTTTAGAACAGTTTCTCTGGTGCCTGCACACTCGAAAATTAATAGTCAATGATCAGTAGAGCTCTGAGTGCGAGACAGCGCCGTGTACGGGCTCTTGCCGAAAACAGCAAAAGTTCAAATTCTCCTACTCAGGCGTTCATTTTTTTTGGGTTTTAAAACAATTTATCTGTGACAGAGCATTATGTGAGGCCAAAGAAAATGTTCTGTTTTAGATTCTTTCTTAAACAGACAATGAAGTATTTTGAATTGAATTGAATTGAATTGAATTGAATTGAATTGACCGTGCCGTAAACCTCTCACTTAGTCTTTGTATCCTGAACCACCAGTCTCACAATCGGGCGATTTCACTGTCAACCGTTTGGGGGGGGGGGAGGTAGGGGGGAGTGGGACTACCCCCCCTCCCTTCCATCTCCAGCCACTCCCCCCTTCACCCTCATCCTCCCCCTGAACCCCCCAACACACAAATAATGCACAGGCACATAGAGCAATGTCTGATAGGTGTATGCTCTGTTGCAGTGTACAAGGTGAACAGCGGTTGCATGCAGGAGCAGAATACGGCTATAGAGGAGTGTGACAGAGAGGAGGACCATCTGCTGACTAGCAGGCTGCAGGAGGCGGATGATGACATGGACATAGCTATGAATGCTCTTTGCACGTAAGACAACTTACTGCTGATGACCAGTAGCGATTGTGTGTGTGTGTGTGTGTGTGTGTGTGTGTGTGTGTGTGTGTGTGTGTGTGTGTTCTAAATACTTTCACATTTTAAGGCCTGCACAGAACACACACACACACACACACACACACACACACACACACACACACACACACACACACACACACACACACACACATCTAACACGTTTGTTGTTGTTGGTGTTGTCGTTGTTTTTGTGTGCAGAGTTTTCTTTTCTTTTTAATATCGTGTTTTAACATTATTTTTAGAGCCCGTCCAAGCATTTCATTGTCCATCGAGGGATAAAATTAATAATGTATTTTGAACCTGAAATGAAACTCGTCTAGTCAATCAGTGACCACAGCAAGCAATTGAAAAGAAAGTTGACTTGAAGTTTAACGACCCGGTTCCCGCTCCCACCCACCATGCGGCGTGTAATGTTCTGTGCTATTTTCTCGGTAATGTTCAGTGACCGTTCCGTCTCCACACAAAACGAAAGCAGCAGTGAATGTGTAGGCTGCGTGGAAGAAAAGCCCAAACGAACAGACTGCAAGGAAAGCTCTATAAACCAGTTTTCTACAAATTATTGTCAATATATTAGTAACACTAAAACGACCCCTCCACCCCCCCCCCCCCTTCCCTCTTTTCTGTTATTGTCGTAGTGATGCAGTTTTAGAAAGATAGTATATGTGCTACTTGATCTCTACAGTTATGGAGTGAATAGGCATAAGTATACGCAAATGTGAACTTTTTTTTAACACCTGTTCGATTTTCTACTGTTAGCTGTATGTTCTGTGTAGATACGAATGACTTGCGTGTGTGTGTGTGTGTGTGTGTGTGTGTGTGTGTGTGTGTGTGTGTGTGTGTGTGTGTGTGTGTGTGTGTGTGTGTGTGTGTGTGTGTGTGATATAGATGTGAGCAAGTAGGCACAACTATATATGTGCTAAGGTAAGAAAAAACGACTGCTTTTTTGTTTGATTTGTTACTGTGCTCTGCATAGATGTGGACTAGGAGGCAGAAGTATATATCCGTCAATGTGAATAGTTTGTTTCTGTTGCTGACTAGTGTGCAGATTACAGACCACCTGTAGCCATGCTGGCTGAATGTATACATACATATACAGATATGCCTGTACCCCCTGATGGGGTTTTTGGAAATAAAGAAACTGTAACTGATACACTATAGCAGGGACAAGATGGAAGACGGGCCTTCACCCCTGCCTCTTTTAATCCTTGAAAATAAACTTTCACTTCATTTGTTTTCTCTCAGATACCACTGGGGCCTTCGGAACTGTACTGTAGGACTAATCACTGATGCTTGCGGTGAGGACATGGGGAAGTTCCAGTGGAATATCGCCTCAGGAATGATTCCGCCCATTTGTGAAGATCTTCTCAACAACGGCTGTGCTGGTGTTATCCTGGGTGAACTTTGGAAGGTCCTGCTGTTGTCTGTGCTCATCACACCTGCCTTACTGAAATAAACCTGTACATTTTGGTTTTTTTGAAGGTGAAGACTTCAAACAATGCCGGGACAGTGTGGCATTTCTTCTTAGAACACAGAATTTGAACACGCAGATTCTGAGCCTCACAGCTAAATTTCAGACTTCAAATCTGACGCAGCACCACCCAAAAGTCTCCCCTCTCGCGGTCAGATCTTGTGTTCTAATTTAAAATACATGTAATGAAATGCTACTTTGTCCCGGCATGTAGGAAGAACCTGTGTTAGGACTAACTTCTCTCAACAATGTGGGAAGAACAGACGGTGTAACTACAACAATGCGGACTTCCCCTTAGGACTATCTTGGAGCTCTTTTGTCTTTGGTTTCCGTTGTATGCAGACTGGGTGTCACGTGCTGGTGTGATCGATCGATAGACGCCCATGTGGACAGCACCCTGTGATCTGAGGGGATAGAAAAGAAAAAAGAGAGAGCAAATTACACGGTCCCTCTTCCTGTATTTTTCATTCCTTCATTTGCACGGGGAAAAAAATGAAAGGAAAACGCCTTTGAAGGTTTCTTTTGATGTCTCAACAGCAATAACGGATAGCTTATTTTTTTTATTTCGTTTTGCGATCGATACTTTAAACAGAGAATGCATGTCTCTCTCTCTCTCACACACACACACACACACACACACACACACACACACACACACACACACACACACACACACACACATACACTTGCGTCTTTTACCTTAGCTTGTAAAGTTATTTACAGAAGTGAATCCGAAATTAACTTTTTGTGGTGCAGCAAAAATTGTTCGTTGTCGTCGCTGTTGTTTGTTATGGTTTTTTTTTTTTTTTTTTTTTTTGGGGGGGGGGGGGGCTAATTTGTCTTTAAAAGTTAAAATGTGCTTCATTTTTAGTACAGTGTGTCGAATCCGTGGTGTGAAAGTTAACAAAGAAAGAAATTATTTAGGGGGAGCCTCTGACTGGATGTGCGTTTTGCGTAGATGGCAGTGGGCCGCAACTACACGTTGCATCATTGGAGAGATGTCTGATCACAAGGTCATACTGGAGATTACTAATACTTCATCGGAGCCTGCAGTGAATCACTTGAGCTGTACGGTCGCCTTGGTGATTGTTTGAAGTCCTTATTTCCATTTGTTGTTAAAACAATACTGTGCTCGTGTGTAACCTACGAGAACGTCGAAATGAGAGGGTGGCTGCAGTGATCATTTTTTGTAGAAAATCTATGGGTGAAATGGCCCACTGTGACCAACTTATATGGGCCATTTCCAAATTTTATGGGTCATTCTAAAACGGAACCGAACAGATGAAAACAGCGACGCGCACACAACTTTTTGTGTATGAAAAGCGCTCCAAAACGAGGCTCTTCGGTAGACGAACGATTGCTTCTGATTGGGCAGACCAGACCACCTGACTGTAGTCTCATCCAATGAGATTTTACGTAACATTAGCTGTCGCTGGGTAGCAGACGAATTTTGTTGGGGAGTCTTCAGACTGTGCGCGCACAGCACTCTGTGTCGAAACTTTTAAAGTTACAACGATGCGCCGATCGGCGCACAGCTTAAGATTTTCATGGGTCATATTTTTTATTTATGCGCCAATGGCGCAAAGCGCGGACATAAAATGATCACTGTGGCTGGGTGTTTGGAGGTTTAACGTCCTTTCCCACCACATACGGGTGATACCAAAGACAGGGCAATGATGAAAAAGCCAGCACAAATATTTGGCCCCAGCCGGGGTACGAACTCGCGACCCGAGCATTATAAGTCCAACGCTCTCCATTCGGCCATCCCGTCGAAATGAGAAATCTGTGTTCTTCGAACTGTTCGATGTGTCGATCATATCACCACAGGCCTGTATCTGGGTCAGGGCAGGTCAGAGCTGGCTGAAAAAAAATCGTATACGTGAAGTGTGTTCGTGGTATCCATAGCCAAATGCATTCGACAACACGCCAAGAAAAGTACTAGGGGGTTTTTACTCATTGTACACGAGGTAGTTTGTGTTCATATTTTACCTCCCTTTTCGTCATGTCTTCTGTCATCTGTCAGGTTTCCTTGGGAACCCGCTGAAGATGGTGTCAAAGTAAAGTACAGCATCTAAACAACACTTCCTCTGAATATAAAATTGTTTTGCCCCCTTTGTGCAATGTCGCCTGGTTGTTCATATTTTACCTCCCTTTTCGTCATGTCTTCTGTCATCTGTCAGGTTTCCTTGGGAACCCGCTGAAGATGGTGTCAAAGTAAAGTACAGCATCTAAACAACACTTCCTCTGAATATAAAATTGTTTTGCCCCCTTTGTGCAATGTCGCCACGGGGTCCAGGCAGCTGGTGTCAGGCGAATGATGGTAGAGTCAGAGGAGAAAGGGTTAATGCCCGATTTCTTCAAATGACTACATAACCCACATAGCAGTAACTCCACCACTCAAAGAGTATCCCAAAATACATTTGCAGTGTAAACTGTATTCAGTGTCCCGAACAGTAGCTTCTTTGTGATGTGTGTTAAAATGACGTACAGTGTACCAGGTTATTGGCCTCTCTAAAGATCCTGCCGCGACATAACGATCATGCTGAGCAGAAGCGGCATTTAACGACGAACCATGAGTATCCCATAGTCCCATAGTCACTAGTCTGCAGCGCAATAAAGTCCGTTTATACCCCTCCATGGTCTGTCCGTCCCCTATCTATCTGCCTTATACTGTATTCTCTCTGTCGTCTGTCTGTCACAGCATTTAAGAAGCTTTATCTCGGGAATTAGAAACAGTAGGAAAACCACACTTAGCACTGTGGTAGCTGGTAACACTGTCTTTCCAAACATATCAATTTGAATGACTTCCCTCAGGGGTCAAAGTCACAAGGTCATGTGAAATCACGTTTTCTGTGTTTTTCGGAAACCACAAACACCAGGCAAAAGCAAACTTAGCACAAATGAAGCTTCGAAATCAAAATTTTGGCAGAACGTTTTCCTTATCTGCATTTTTAAAATTCTGTTTTTGGTATTTGTACATAGTAGGTCTCAGAAGAGTATCCAGTAATATAAGAGCTTAACATATTTGAAGATTGTGGTTACGCACATGTACACATACACAGATAAACGAAGTGACATGGTGAATACATCATGTATCATAACCAACCCCAACTAGTTATTTTCCTTATCTGCATTGATAGTTGGTAAGAATGCCTTTTTGAGTGACCCCTGGTAAAGGTCAAGGTCACACGTGAGTCAAAGGTTTTGCCGTTATAGTCAACGGATGTCACTGGAAACTAGGACACACACGCACCTATGTGCTTTTCTTTGCTGTTGAACGAGAAACCAATCAGATCATGGTTAGTGCCTGTATGTAAAACATATAAGTGTCAGTAGTCATTCAGTCATTATTAATGGCACGTACGTATTCTCTACTGTAAATCAGTACTGCTGTTGTTTTGGTTTAGTGTCGATGGCTTTGTCTAAACGCTGGAGGAAGTGCACAATGTTTGAATGTTTGAGATGTGTCATAACATACTGTAGTAGTAACTCCACCATTCAAACAGTGTCCCAAGATGCACTGAAGCATAATGATGCTCTTTTCACTTTCTTTAACAACGGGGGATCGGGTGGACCTTGGCGACCCAAATATCAGCCACTCCATCGTTCACACAGTGTCCCAAAATACATTTGCATTGTTTCCGGTTTCTTTGTGGTGTGTGTAATATAAAATGCTATATAACATGTTATGCTTTTAAAGGGTTATATTGTCCTCTACTAATAACGGTAATGGTGAACAGAATCGGCATCTAACGACAAGCCATGATTTACATTGTCGCCAAAGTCAGTGGGCAGTCTGCAACGGAAGAAAGTGCGACTACAGCAAAATTTTGTCGTTGCTGTTGTTTTTATGTGGGGATTACGTTCAGCCACACTAAGCTTGTAACAACTGTCATTATGATATGGCCCTGTCTGTCCAATGCAGCATCTCATATTTCTCTTAGATATACCTGGTAATGACATTGTCTAGAAGTGTCATATCCAGTTGATATACCGCATTAATTACAAGGAATCCTGTTAGCCATTCATTGTAAATGTTTCCCTGGGCAAACTTTTCAAGGGGAAATCACTGCTTCACAAATAGGACCCCCCCACCCCCCATGGCTCACCTACTGGCTGACTGGATCCTTACGTGCATAACAGTGTTCTGTCGCTTTTGATGAGTTGCTCTTCGCTTTGCTGACTGTTGACGATCATACATTTTGACAATTGTGGCAATAAAACGAGTTGAAGTTGTGGAATAAGTTGACCTTCTCTGCTCTCATGGTTTTTAGCCCAAGAAAAATACAATCAATCGGTTTAGGAAAGAAAAAAAAAACAACAAACAAACAAACCTACAACAAACAAACACCCCTGACAAAGGCAAACAACAAACAGACAGGACCCCCCAAAAAAACAAACAAAAAAACAAACAAAAAAAAACAAAAAAACAAACAAACAAACACCAAAAACAAACAAACAAACAAACAAACAAACCCAAAAACAAAAAACAAGAACAAACAAACAAACAAAAACACCACGACCATCACCCCCCCCCCCCACCATCAACAAAAACATCACCAACAACAAACAAACAAGATAAAAACAAAAACAAAAAGAGAGAAAAAAAAAAGAAGCCAAAACTAATGCAGCAGGGTGTAGCACGAACACACACACACGTACAAGCGCGCACGCGACTCAATTGGTCTCAAAGCTCCGTTCAGTGGACTCTGTTTCTCAGAAGGAAACGTAAGACTGAAGCACGGCAAGCCACCCGTGTTATTTTCAAGCTCCTAGCTTAGTCCTTCCTCTAACTCCCCACCAAGTAGCCCTACAAAATCTTTAAGCTCAGTTACAACAGCAGACCTCAGCGATTCGCTCATTCCTGACAAGAGTGGAGTGAAATGCTAAAACAGTAATATCGCTGCTAACCGGATTATGGAGCAAGTCTCGCCATATTTCATCCATCGCTCAAGAAGCCACTCGGTGACTCTGACTGTATTCACTCGTTGGACTTTGACCAAAACTCATTATCTGTCGAAAGCGGATGACATAAAAATGATCTGAGTGCAAGGTTTTCCAAGTTTTCATGTGACATATGTCCAGACCCTATCCTCCCAGAATAGCACCTCCTTTGACTCAGACGACTTGCTTTTGAAAGCTGAGCTCAAAGTCTGTAAAAGCACTGAATGATCAGAGAGAGAGAGAGAGAGAGAGAGAGAGAGAGAGAGAGAGAGAGAGTGGGTGAGAGGGTGGGTGTTTGGGGGTTTGGCTGAGCTCAAAGTCTGTAAAAGCACTGAATGATCAGAGAGAGAGAGAGAGAGAGAGAGAGAGAGAGAGAGAGAGAGAGAGAGTGGGTGAGAGGGTGGGTGGGTGCTTGGGTGTTTGGGGTTTAACGTCCTTCTCCACCACATACAGGTGATATCAAAGACGGGCAACGATGAAAAAGCCAGCACAAATATTTGGCACCAGCCGGGATACGAACTCACGACCCGAGCATTAAAAAGTCCAACGCTCTACCGTTCAGCCACCCCGGCTCCCCAAGGGGGAGAGAGAGAGAGAGAGAGAGAGAGACTTTGTCCAACGACTGCATGATAAATAATTAAACAGTCTAAAGAAGCATGAAAACTCTTTTATTTGTGTCTCAAAACCTGGGACAAGAGGCTGCCCAAGCAAAGATTCACACATTGATTTCCATTCTCTGCAGCTGCTTACAAAAAGGAGCAAGGGGAAAAAAGCAATCAAACTGACCAAATCACCTTTTCACCTGCAGACGACAATCAGCAAGACGGGGATGAAAGAAACTGCATTTTCCGCCGAAAGCCTACAAAAGGGAGTAGGAAAAAAAACCGATCGCTTCTCGGAACAGACAGACAACAACAACAACCAAAAAACCCACACCAACCACCAACCCACACACGACATTAAGTTAAATGGGCATTAACCCTGCTACCAAACAAACCCCCCCCCCCCACACACACACAAAGCAGACCCCCCCCCCAAAAGAAAACAAAAAAACAACAACAACAACAAAACCCGAAATGAAACGAAATAAAACCAAAAAAATAAAAATTAAAAAAATAAAAATAATGTAAAAAAGCACAGAAGAAAGAAATATTGTATTCGTGTACAAGATCTGATGACACCCATTGTAACAGGCGATGGAGTTCTCAGGAAAAAAAGTCTCTCATTCCCGCAAAAAACAATCGCGAAGAACCAAACGAAAGACTAGTTAGAAACAGCGTGGAAGGTGTACCAAAGCTTGATAGTCTAAAATAACACATGGACATAAACCGCTGCCGTAAACTGGAAGATGATAAAAGCCTACGACATTGCGAGTTAAAGCAAAAGACAAATGAAGCAGTTGCGAAAGGTGCACAGCATCGGGATGGAATGGAAATAGTAGGACACCTTCACCAAAACAAATTAGTATCCTCACAAGAAAAACTACGTCACCACGACTAAAAGCAAACAAACGATTACAATCGAAACCTGTGAGAAAAACAGCATCGTGAACACGCCCACCAAAATTTATAAAAGATTGAACAGTCGCAAGTATATTATTTGCAACTAACTACACTAAAGCCTAGTGAATAAAAGACGAGCAAAGCATGAAACCTTGCCAGTAACGCTAAAGAAAAAATTAGGCCGTTGCAAAAGGTGGATACGATAGAGATGAAACGGAGCGGAACAGGGACAACTTCATCAAAATACAAATGTCCTCTCTATAAAGTCATCACTTACAAAAAAAAAAGAAAACCCCAGAAACAAAACAAAACAACAACAAAACAAACACACAGACACAGACACACAGAGACACACACACACACACACACGCACGCACGCACGCACGCACGCACGCACGCACGCGCGCACGCGCACACACACACACACAACACACACACACACACACACACACACACACACACACACACACACACACCAGACACAGTTACGACGAAAACTTGCTGAAAAAAAAAAAAAACACTTCCACTGCCACGTACACCAAAACGTACACCATGATTTACCACTGCACGAACGGCTAGTTAGAGAAAGACTCGCAAGCTTTATCATCGAAAACTGAGTAATTTGCAAAGAAAAGTACGCTTGAAAATGGACAAAGAATGAGCAAAAAGGATAGCGATAACATACAAGTCGATACAAACACAAAACATTGTCATGACATAGAAGCTAATGCAATAATCAAAAGTGCAAAAAGTGGGAGCTCAAGCAAGCGGTATCACACACAAAAATCCTTTGGCAATGTTACGTCGAGCATGCCTGACAATAAAATACTACATTTTGCCAGGAAAATGTCACGTCCAAATTGAATAGGGAGGGCGTTTGGGAGTTTTCAATCACGTGTGCGTTATCTCAAAGACGGGTCAAAAATTCAATAGAAAAAGACCATTAAACATTGCGCAAAGTTCTCGAACTACGTTTCATGAAGACCAATTGTCTTAACCGATGACGGTAGCAGGTTAAAGAAAAAGGATTAAACTGTCAAAATCACAACATGATTTGCCACTACACAAAAGGCTAGTTAGGAAAAGACAAGCAAGCTTTTTCATCGAACGCTATGCAGTTTACAAGGAAAAGTATACTTGAAAATGGACAAGCAATTAACTAAAAGCATAGCGATAAAATTGAAGTCGATACAAACAAAACATGGCCATAAAATGCAAACGTGCCGCGTGCGTGAATATGAAACACTACTCATTTTGCTAGGAAAATTACATGTCAAAACTGAAGAGAAAACAGATCATTAAAATTGCCATGAAGTGCAAGTAAATAAATCAAAAAGCAGAATGCTCTCAAATTATGTATCACGAAGACAAAGTGTCTTGATTGATGACGGTACATGTAGTACATCAAAGAGGGTGGGTGGGTGTTTGGGAGTTTAACGTCCTTTTTCACCACAGAGGGTGATATCAAAGACGGGGCAACGATGAAAAAGCCAGCACAAATATTTGGCCCCAGCGGGGATCGAACTCACGACCCGAGCATTAGAAGTCCAACGCTCTACCATTCGACCACCCCGTACATCAAAGAAAAGAGCAACAAAATTGAAATTCAATTCTAAAAATGCAAAGTCGAAAGAAATACGATAATTGCCAAAGTTAAAAGTTATAAGACGTTAAGACAAAGTGAAGTAAGCTGATCTGTGACAGTCGTCTGTGAGTTAAAACCAAAGAAGATAAAAAAAGAAACAAAATCTAAAACATTATCTATGCAATGAAAGGGACACATCGTGAAACGGAATACGATTCAGAACAGGCAAGACACGTAAGATAGCCTTTAAAATCTTAAGTCAATGTCATATAACATCTTCCGGTAATTCTACGACGAATTTCTACTCTACTTCAAGATCCAGAAAGGGCGAGTTGCTGCGCCGGGGTGTTGTCTAGAACAGGTGATACATTGCTGCATGCACATCTTTATGCAATCGTCTGTGTCGCTTTCTCCCACTGAAACAAACCTTGGAAAACTATGAGTAAAGTTCTCGCTCTCTGTGCCCCCCCTAGCCCCCCCCCCCCCCCCCTGTCTGTCTGTCTGTTTGCCTGCCTGTCTGTTTGCTTGTCTGTCTGGGGAGCCGGGGTGGCCGGATGGTAAAGCGTTAGACTTTCAATGCGCTGGTCGTTTGTTCGTATCCCGGCTGGGACCAAATATTTGTGCTGGCTTTTCCATCGTTGCCCCGTCCTTGATATCACGCGTATGTGGTGGGAAAAAAAACCCAAACACCCACCCCCACCCTTGCCTGTCCGTCTACTTGTCTGTTTGCCTGTCTGTCACCCTGTATGTCTGTCTGTCGGCCTGTCTGTCGGCGACTCAATACGATTTCATACGATCAGTGGTATTATCAACCCTGCCAGACGGATTAAACACAAATATAGAAAAATATATTCCTAGCGACTGTTTTCCCCCTGCAACGGCAACGCTTACTGGTTCTCCCTTGTTTTGGATTTTGCTTGCGACAGATTGGGTCGACATTTGTAATCTGGCACGGTCAGCCTCGACATTATTTCTTCGAGAAAATCGATTCCCTTAAAACCTAGATAGCTTGTCCGGGGCGGTCGGTGGTTTAGTGGTTAAGAGACCTGTCACCAATGCGAGAGGTCAGGGGTTCGAGTCCCACTCGGGGCAAAGAATTTTTCCTTCTCGTATGTGGCACCGTTCATTCGAGCCGATCGTCGGGGGTTCTCTACGGGTACTCCGGCTTCCTCCCCTCTGCTTTGGAAATGTTCAGCCCACCAAACTTGAAAAATAATGCAATTCTAAATTCCGAAATTTAAATAGCTGAGCTGACCCTTCGCACCACGTGATTGTAATGTGTTATGTCCGGTGTGTGAGAGAATGCGTGTGATTCACGTGAGCGTGCGTGTTGGGTTCAGTTCGCGGCGCTTTGAGCCGATTCATGAATTGGGTAAAGCGCCTATATTATACTCATTATTATTATTATTATTATTATAGCTATTTATTCTGAGAAGCCGATACTGCTACTACCACCACCACCACTACTACTACCACTGCAACTACTGCTGCTACTACTACTGCTACTACTGCTGCTTCTACTGCGACCACTACTACGGCTATTTCTTTTTTTAATTCTGAGCGCTCGAACACAGAGAAAAAAAAGAAAAAAGAAAATACACTAAGATTCATAATGACACATACAAAAGTTGAGTTGAAGGCCCAGGCAGAACTCTACACCTGTACAGAACCAAAAACAGTTTCGGGACGTGTTCAATTTCTTACTCTGGTCCTGCTGCATGGAATACCCTACCAAAACCCCTCAGACATTTCCTACACCGCCGCCAGTTAAATCTGATATTAAAACACACGTGTTCTTAAATTTGTCCTAAGACTGCAAGGCGCTAGAAGCTTGATCCCCAGGGATAGGCACCCTATCATCATCATCATTATCATCAAAAATGAAGAAAACAGATGGCACTCACCAGAAAGTACTTGAAGACATGATAGCGTGTCCATTCAGCATATCTGGGATAGTGGCCGTCACAACCTTGACACAGAATTCTGCCCTTTTGCTGAGGGGAGGAAAGTTGGGCACCGCATATGGCACACCACCATGCAGGGGTAAGCGGCAGGTAACTCTCCCGCGTGTCTGGATTCAGGCGGTGAGCGTTGTTCGGATTCAGAGCGACGTTTCGTTGGTTGATCACTGGGACCATTCCCTCGTCCTGCCCAAGTACCAGGGGTACGTTCTGTGGAACCGGATAGACGTTCCGTCCAGTCGGTCCCTGAGGCACAGCCTGCCCCTCAGGTACATCTTGCCGTCCTGGAGGAATGTTGTGTCCATTTGGCCCCTGAGGTACATCCTGCGGTCCTGGAGGTACGTTGTGTCCATTTGGCCCCTGAGGTACATCCTGCGGTCCTGGAGGTACGTTGTGTCCATTTGGCCCCTGAGGTACATCCTGCCGTCCTGGAGGTACGTTGTGTCCATTTGGCCCCTGAGGTACAGCCTGCCGTCCTGGAGGTACGTTGTGACCATTTGGCCCCTGAGGTACATCCTGCCGTCCTGGAGGTACGTTGTGTCCATTTGGCCCCTGAGGTACAGCCTGCGGTCCTGGAGGTACGTTGTGTCCATCTGGCCCCTGAGGTACATCCTGCCGTCCTGGAGGTACTTTGTGACCATTTGGCTCCTGAGGTACATCCTGCCGTCCTGGAGGTACTTTGTGACCATTTGGTCCCTGAGGTACATCCTGCCGTCCTGGAGGTACTTTGTGACCATTTGGCCCTGAGGGTACACTATCCTGCCGTCCTGGAGGTACCTTGTGACCATTTTGTCCCTGAGGTACATCCTGCCGTCCTGGAGGTACTTTGTGACCATTTGGCCCCTGAGGTACATCCTGCCGTCCTGGAGGTACTTTGTGACCATTTGGCCCCTGAGGTACATCCTGCCGTCCTGGAGGTACTTTGTGACCATTCGGCTCCTGAGGTACATCCTGCCGTCCTGGGGGTACTTTGTGATCATTTGACCCCTGAGGCACATCCTGCCTTCCTGGAGGTACGTTGTGTCCATTTTGTCCCTGAGGTACGTTCTGTCCATTCGTTCCCTGGAATACGTTCTGTCCTTTCGGTCTTGGAGGTACATCCTGCCGTACTCTAGGTACATTCTGTCGCCCTGGAGGTTCATTCTGCTGTGCAGGGGGTACGCTGTATCCATTTGTCCCCTGCGGTACATTCTGTCCATTTGACCCCTGAGGTACATCCAGTCCATTTGGTCCCTGCGGTGCATTCTGCCCGTTTGGTCCCTGAGGTGCATTCTGTCCGTTTGGTCCATTGGGTACATTCTGTCCATTTGGTCCCTGATGTACATTCGGTTCGTTTGGTCCATTCTGTCCATTTGGCCCCTGAAGTACATTCTGTCCGTTTGGTCCCTGAGGTACATTCTGTCCATTTTGACCTCCTGAGGTACATTCTGTCCATTTGACCCATGAGGTACACTCTGACCGTTTGGTCCCTGAGGTACATTCTGTCCATTTGACCCCTGAAGTACATTCTGTGCATCTGGTCCCTGAGGTACATTCTGTCCATTCGGTCCCTGAGGTACACTCGGTTCGTTTGGTTCATTCTGTCCATTTGGCCTCTGAGGTACATTCTGTCCGTTTGGTCCCTGAGGTACATTCTGCCCGTTTGGTCCCTGAGGTGCATTCTGTCCGTTTGGTCCATTGGGTACATTCTGTCCATTTGGTCCCTGATGTACATTCGGTTCGTTTGGTCCATTCTGTCCATTTGGCCCCTGAGGTACATTCTGTCCGTTTGGTCCCTGAGGTACATTCTGTCCATTTGACTCCTGAGGTACATTCTGTCCATTTGACCCATGAGGTACACTCTGACCGTTTGGTCCCTGAGGTACACTCTGTCCATTTGACCCCTGAAGTACATTCTGTGCATCTGGTCCCTGAGGTACATTCTGTCCATTCGGTCCCTGAGGTACACTCGGTTCGTTTGGTCCATTCTGTCCATTTGGCCTCTGAGGTACATTCTGTCCGTTTGGTCTCTGAGGTACATTCTGTCCATTTGACTCCTGAGGTACATTCTGTCCATTTGACCCATGAGGTACACTCTGTCCGTTTGGTCCCTGAGGTACATTCTGTCCATTTGACCCCTGAAGTGCATTCTGTGCATCTGGTCCCTGAGGTACATTCTGTCCATTTGGTCCCTGAGGTACGCTCTGTCCGTTTGGTTCCTGAGGTGCATTCTGTGCATTTGGTCTTGGGAGTACATTCTGCCCATTTGGTTCCTGAGGTAGTTTGTGTCCAAGTCCCTGATGTATATTCTGGCCATTCGGTCGCTGAGGTAGGTTGCGTCCATGAAGTGCCTGATGTACATTCTGTCCATTTGGTCCCAGAGGTACATTTTGACCATTCAATAATGGAGGTGGGTAACGTTGAGTTTCGTTGATGTTTGGTCCTGGGAGTACATTCTGTCCATTTGGCCCCTGAGGTACATTCTGTCCATTTGGTCCTGGAAGTACATTTTGTCCATTTGGTTCCTGAGGTACATTCTGTCCATTTGGTCCTGGAAGTACATTCTGTCCATTCGGTCCCTGAGGTATATTCTGTCCATTCGGTCCCTGATGTACATTATGTCCATTTGGTCCCTGAGGTATATCCTGTCCATTCGGTCCCTGATCTACATTCTGTCCATTCGGTCCCTGATGCACATTCTGTCCATTTGGTCCCTGAGGTAGGTTGCGTCCATTCAGTCCCTGAATTACATTCTGTCCATATGGTCTCAGAGGTACATTGTGACCATTTAGTAACGGAGGTGGGTAACGTTGAGTTTCATTGATATTTGGTCTTGGGAATACATTCTGTCCATTTGGTCCCTGAAGTACATTCTGTCCATATGGTCCCAGAGGTACATTGTAACCATTTAGAAACGGAGGTGAGTAACGTTGAATTCCGTCGATATTCTGCAGTAGCAGATGCTGCCGGAAGGTAACAGTAGCTTGCTGAGGTAGGTTGCATCCATTAAGTCCCTGAGGTACATTCTGTCCATATGGTCCCAGAGGTACACTGTGACCATTTAGTAACGGAGGTGGAAAATATTGAGTTCCGTTGATATTCTGCAGCGGCAAATGCTGCCGGAAGGCTACCATATTGCTTGCAACATGTGTACTGGAAATCATCTGCAACTGTGAGGAGTTCAGAAGCTGCGGCATATTTTGAACGTTATATGCGTGTCTGACGGGAACAGAGCCTAGTGGGCTAGCGACATAAAGTACTGGTTGGACATACGCCGGACCGTGGCCGTTGGAACTATAGTGGCCAAAGCTGCCAGGAGGAAATGTCGCCGTTGCCTGGTTTAGATTTCTGGCGTAGGAGTGAGAGGGTGGAGGAACACTTTGTCCATGTTGGTGTGGTTCCAACGAATCGTTGTATTGATAGTTTGATGCGCCCTGAAAATTCTCCTGCTGATTACTCGAGTTTGCTTGGCGCACTTCATTCGGTTTCAGCCGGGTCGGGTCGGTACACTGTGGAGAATCTTCAGAATTAGGTAACTGCTGGATAATGAACTCTGCTTCGTCCAATACCTCCTGAACGATTGAGGCGAAGAAAGGGGCTACGGCCGCAGCTGCAAGCTGCTTTAGAGGTCTTGGCTTATTGGAGGGCGTGGCGGGTCTGTCTGCACGTGGTTTATCGGAGGGCCTGGCGGGCCTGTCTGCAGCAGCTGCTTCTGGGAAGCCTCGGGAAAGGGTCGCACCTGGCTGTCCCGAGGCAGACACATTGCCACGTGGTTTATCGGAGGGCGTGGCGGGCTTGCCTGCACGTGGTTTATTGGAGGGCGTGGCGGGTCTGTCTGCACGTGCTTTATCGGAGGGCCTGTCGGCACGTGGTTTACTGGAGGGCGTGGCGGGCCTGTCTGCACTTGGCTTATCGGAGAGCGTGGCGGGCCTGTCTGCGCGTGGTTTATCGGAGGGCCTGTCGGCACGTGGTTTATCGGAGAGCGTGGAGGGCCTGTCTGCACGTGGTTTATCGGAGGGCCTGTCGACACGTGATTTATCGGAGGGCGTGGCGGGCCTGTCTGCACGTGGTTTATCGGAGGGCCTGTCGGCACGTGGTTTACTGGAGGGCGTGGCGGGCCTGTCTGCACTTGGTTTATCGGAGAGCGTGGAGGGCCTGTCTGCACTTGGTTTATCGGAGGGCGTGGCGGGCCTGTCTGCACGTGGTTTATCAGAGGGCCTGTCGGGACTTGGTTTATTGGAGGGCGTGGCGGGCCTGTCTGCAGCAGCTGCTTCTGCGAAGCCTCGGGAAAGAGTTGCACCTGGCTGTTCTGAAGAAGACACACTGCCACGTGGTTTATCGGAGGGCGTGGAGGTCTTGTCTGCACGTGATTTACTGGAGGGCGTGGCGGGCCTGGCTGCAGCAGCTGCTACTGGACAGCCTCGGGAAAGGGTTGCACCTGGCTGTCTTGAGGCAGACACGCTGCCACGTGGTTTATCGGAGGGCGTGGCGGGCCTGTCTGCACGTGGTTTATCGGAGGGCCTGTCGGTAGGTGGTTTACTGGAAGGCGTGGCGAGCCTGTCTGCAGCAGCTGCTTCTGGGAAGCCTCGGGAAAGGGTTGCACCTGGCTGTTCTGAGGCAGACACACTGCCACGTGGTTTATCGGAGGGCGTGGCGGGCTTGCCTGCACGTGATTTATTGGAAGGCGTGGCGGGCGTGTCTGCACGTGCTTTATCGGAGAGCCTGTCGGCAGATGGTTTATTGGAGGGCGTGGCGGGCCTGTCTGCAGCAGCTGCAACTGGAAAGCCTCGGGAGAGGGGTTGCACACTGGGCTGTCTTGAGGGCAGAACACGCAGCCACATGGTTTATTTGAGTGCGTGGCGGGCCTGTCTGCACGTGGTTTATCGGAGGGCGTGGCGGGCCTGTCTGCAAGTGGTTTCATGGAGGGCGTGGCGGACCTGTCTGCAGCAGCTGCTTCTGGGAAGCCTCGGGAAAGGGTTGCACCTGGCTGTCCTAAGGCAGACACGCTGCCACGTGGTTTATTGGAGGGCGTGGCGGATCTGTCTGCACGTGGTTTATTGGCGGGCGTTACGGACCTGTCTGCAGCAGCTGCTGTTGGGACGCCTCGGGAAGGGGTCGCACCTAGCTGTCCTGCGGCACACACACTGCCGCGTGTTTGTTCAGTTTTCGCAGTGGAAGGTGCAAGCCCAGGTGTTCCGCTTGTGTCTTTGTCGGCGTCTACTTCTGGCAAGCGAGGAGAAAATAATAATAATAATAATGAATACAGTTTATATAGCGCCTATCTGTTTTCTACGAAACACTCTTTGCGCTCACACACACACACACACACACACACACACACACACACACACACACACACACACAGAGTGCCAATGAAACAGTGGTCGGTCTACAGCTCGAAAGCTTGCCTAAAGAGGTAGGTCTTCAAATGGGCCTTAAATTGAGTCAGCGTGGGAAGATCCCTAATGGTGACAGGTAAAGCGTTCCAGACAGAGGGGGCGGCGTAAGAAAATGAACGTTCGCCAGCTGACTTCAGAGTTGTTCTTGGAACCTTTAACAGTTTTTCTGATGATGAACGGAGAGAAGGGTTAGCGGGGAGTTTACCTGGCTGTCCTGAAGCAGGCGCCCTGCCGCTGGATTGGAGGGACACAGTGCCACGTGCTTCGTCACGTTTTGCGGTGGAAGCTACACCCGCCGGTGTCCCGTTGATGCCTTTTTTGCCAAAAGACGGTGGCACTTCTCGACACATACGGGTAGGGCTGCCTCTCTTAAGTATGGTATCCCTCACCACACAACCATCCTGGGCTGTACCGCTTTTCCCAGCGTCAGATTTCTGTGGTTGTATAGGTTGTGTACGCCCGCAATCTCGTCTGGAAACTTCAGCCAGACCACTCTCATCGCCAACGGCCCGTGTCGTCAAAGAATTACTCCTTGGTCGTTTCGGGTTTGGACAACCTCCAGAGTCAACTCTTTGGCGCTTAACTGCTCTACCAATTGGTCGAACTTCAATATGAAACTGGAAAATTTTCACGCCGTTATTGTTGCTGTAGGGGACTTGCACGGAATTTTCCAAGCGCGTGTTAGTGGCCAGTACAGTGCTGGGATCTGTGTCCAGGTCAGACGTTTCAGTAGCTGGCTCCTCCTCTTCCACAGTACCTTCGTCAATCTTCTTATTTGGAGCCTTCGAATACAACACATAGCGAAATTGTTTTGAGTATGAGACAGGTTTGTAATTGTGATGAGACCGCATAAAAAGGGACCCCGAAATCACATAGCCACTTTCATGAAAACAGCAAAAACCCAATGCGGAGTCAATTTTCTCGATTTTAAGATTTCTTTTGGTTTAAACAGGTTTGCATCATTGTAAATGGGGTGGGTGGGTGGGTGGGTGTTTGAGAGTTTAACGTTCTTTTCCACCACATAAGGGTGATACCAAAGACGGGGCAACGAGAAAAAAGGCCAGCACAAATATTTGGCCCCAGCCGGCGGGATTCGAACTCACGACCTGAGCATTGATAATCCAACGGCCACCCCGGCTCCCCCATTGTAAGTGGTACAAGTAGACAATTAGTGAGCATAAACAAGCACCGCTTATGATAATGCTCAAGGGGGGGGGGGGGGTGTTTGGGGGATTAACGTCCTTTTCCACCACATAGGGTGATATCAAAGACGGGGCAACAATGAAAAAGCCAGCACAAATGTTTGGCCCCAGCCGGGATCGAACTCACGACCCGAGCATTAGAAGTCCAACGCTCTACCATTCGACCACCCCGGCTCCCCCCCCCCCCCCCCCCAGGAGGGGGGGGGGGGGAAAGTACATATTGACAGTATTGCAATGGCAGGCTTAATTGCTCAGTAATTATGATAAATCAAAACTGCAGAAGAGAGAGCCCCAAACGAGATGCCTGTAAGTCACTTCTATAGATAAGAGTTGAATCGCCAGAATATATCACTGACATCTAAACGTGTATAACAGTGACCTGTTTACCCCCAGTCTTGCTGAATCAATCCGGAATATTCCGGGCTCAGCACTGCCAGGGTTGACATTATTTTTCTTTACACCACTCGCCAGTGTAAACTTTCAGTGAGTTAACCACGAGACGGGAGTGCATTACGTCCGAAAATACTAATGAAACAGAGAGCGAAAGTGTGAGTTGTGACTATTCATAACCCACTCAGTGGTTCACGAGTTCACCAAAACACACAGTCCAGTTACGTCATCAGTCAAAGACGCGCAGAAAGTGCGTCATTCCAAACATTTGGAACTCATACGTCACGGCCGGTACATAGTTATTTTGATCACTTTTGGGGGGAGGGGGGATTTTATATTGTTTGGATCACGTAAAAATGATCGCACAGAAAATTCTCTGCGAAGTATTTGCAAGTGCACTTTTGAATGTCAGTACATGAGCCATGCTTTGAATGATATTCTTCTTAACATCAAGCACTTTCAACTCCCCTACGCATCATTTCCTCACAAGTCAGTGCGCAGAATTTTGAGGGGGTGGGGGGGTACACAAGTCACTAGTCACCCTACCAGAAAATAAAATGTCGCAGAAAATGTATGCGACTAGAGCAGTAGAGGTAAGAGTCTGAATGCTCGTAGTATAAACAGCTTACATGATTAGTTCTCGTGGTTTACCACGAAAGAAACCACTCAAAGTTTCAATTTTTTGCCGTGGCTACCTCGCCGGAGGTTCGTAAGCTCTATTTTTTAGCAAACATGCAGGTCTAATCAAAGCTTACCTGTGCAGCCTCATCCGAGCTTTCAGAGATGGACTCCTCCGTTTTCCTGTTCTTGTTGTAAAACCGCTTTTTGGTCTTCTTCTTCTTCTTTCCCAAAGGATTGCTCCTCGGTTTTGGCATGGTCGCTGGTAAGCTTGGGAAAGATAAAGAGAGTTTGGTAAATCAGCGATTTTCGGCGATGACTTTCAATGGAGCCACTTCCGTATACCTATCAAAGAGGACAAGTTGATCCTGGCCTGGTGACCTAATTTATTTCAAGACAGTCAGGGGTCTCAGTTGCTCCTCTTTTTTTCTTTTCTTTTTTTTTCGGCGAAAGTGAAACAAGCCAAAATCGACATTTACACTGCTTTTGTTGTTGTAAGTCCTTAACCTTATAAGTCCTTTTGAAAGAATGTAACAATTCCAAAATAATACTTTGACGTCATTGTTTCTTGTTGTCTCATGAAGGACTTAGGAGCACACGTCAAGTACTGACCGACTTTCATGAAATAAATTAGGTCACTAGGCCAGGGTCAACGTTTCCTCTTTGACAGGTGTACGAAAGTTGCTCTATATAAAGTTAGCGCTGAAAATCGCTGGCAACTGAATTACCAAAAGCACTTCAAAAGCGACTGAGCCGACAGCAAAATAGACAAAGTCCCCCCCCAACTGCACGTCGAATGTGGTTAGATCTGTCACTGCTTCAGGTCTGTTGGTCACACAACAATCAGTAAGCACGACTCACTGGCTTCTGATGCTCGTGCGAAAAGGGTTTCACGTAGCCTGCGCTTTGAGAGCAGGAGTAAGGAAAGACAACTCAAACTTGGGTCATAAAGGGTTGCGTCCCTCAGACAATTTGATTACCGAATACAAGTTACCGCCGGTCCGTTTCCTTCTGCTGGCTGACGTACAGTTTGTGCAAGGTACGCCAAGCTGGGTTTGATTATAAAATGAACGTATCTGCAACATGTATTTGCCCAGGTGCGTTGGTCGTGCGCCGTTTGACAATCGAGTATACTTACCGCTACTGTGTTTTACAATGCGGCGTGAACGCAAACATGTTGCGATGAAAACTACTTATAAATAATTTTCTTTCACCAGCTGCATTATTCACACACACACACACACACACACACACACACACACACACACACACACGCACGCACGCACGCACGCACGCACACACGCGCGCGCCTGGAATTTAGTCAGCAAAATAATTGTGACTCGACTTTCCCATTTCCCAGTAACCTCGTCCTCGTCGTATTACAAATGACGCTGAAACGCAAAGTTACACACACACACACACACACACACACACACACACACACACACGCACGCACGCACGCACGCACACACGCGCGCGCGCGGCTGGGATTTAGTCAGCAAAATAATTGTGGCTCGACTTTCCCATTTCCCAGTAACCTCGTCCTCGTCGTATTACAAATGACGCTGAAACGCAAAATTACACACACACACACACACACACACACACACACACACACACACACACACACACACACAGAGAATCAGGCTGTATTTTCCATTTGAGTATTTATTGATATTCTTGCAGTATAATACCAACATCCTTTGCACAAAATTTAAAATGAGCATCAGTTAAGACACGCACACAAGGTTGCTAAAACAATCTCGTTTCTCATTCCCTGCACCAATCCAGCAGCGTGTAGGAACAAATTAACTCAATTTATCCCATGAACACAGAAGTGGGTGCCCCCCCCCCTCCACTACCCTAACATCCCTTTAGGGAAATTGGGTTACTTCCCCTGGGAGGAAATGAGTCGCCGCAACAGCAGCGCCATCGACCTACATTTATTTCAAGACCCATCTTGTGATGAATCTAAGCTGACAAATGGTTCTGCACTCTTTTGGTGGCTTCTTAGGTCGCACCACAGATTTTAGTCTGTATATACAACCTGCATAGTGACACCATCTCATAGGCAGGCACTGAAGGCTTCACGGAGCGCAAATAAACTAGTGTCCAAAAGAGACGATACCAAGGGTTGGCAAGGACATACAATAAAGCAGAACAATACAGAAATTTCAGACTGGTATATTTCATTAGCAAATGTTCCCGGTATTCCCGAGCGCAGACGCTGTATTTGGGACGTGGGATACGTAAACCTATGTTTTTAGGCCTCGGGGATCACTTTGCACAAAAACATCCTGACGACAGTTTGGTATCGTTTCTTTTGGACACTAGTTTATTTGAGGGAGTGAGTTTTTATTGCTTAAAGCCACGCAAGCCACCAAGGCTAATTCTCGGCTGAGCGCAAATATCTGAGGAGTCAGCCAGTACGTATGTTTAGTAGGACTTCGGGAGGAGGACTTCGCTGAGCAGCGTAACCCATTTACACGTAAACAAGGCACATTAGGGGTACCGTTAGCTAATCGCTGCGCGTTAGCCGCCGCTCGCGTCCTCTGCCCTGTGAGCCTAATTTACATGAAAATGGGGTTGCACTGCTTAGCGAAGTCCTCCTTACAAAGTCCTACTAAACATGGCTAGTGTTGCGGGCAGCCGCTGTGTGGAAGCAGTGTATTCAATTCACTCATTCCGCGGCCACAACTAGGCTACGACTTCCGTCGTCACAAGATATAAGTCCCCACTGCCGCGGAGCAGCCAGTAGTGAGCGAAATCTTTATTCTGTTCCACCGTTATTGGCCGTTACCGGGTTTTCTTGCAGTGATCTCCCGTAGAAACGGCTTCCGAAATCGCTGGTTACCTTTGTTTTTCATGCGATTTACAGTAAACTGGAGCCCCTCAGCAGCACGTACAGGAAGAGAACGACACGCAAGGGTTTTAGACTTTCCGCTGACACCTCCCACTCTCTTTCCAAGTACTTTCAGCAGCTGCCGTCTGGGCGGAGGTTCAAAGCACCACTCGTTACGCTACAAACTCCGTTTTGTCCCAACTGCTATCCGTCTCCTGAATGAAGTCGTTTCTGGTTAGATTCTTTGTGGGGAGAACTGCCGGTGATTGAGTGTGAGATATTGTGATATTTCTGTGATACCTGTGTGTGTGTGTGTGTGTGTGTGTGTGTGTGTGTGTGTGTGTGTGTGTGTGTGTGTGTGTGTGAGACATGTAATGAAGGAGAGAAAGGGGGAGGGGGAGGGGAGGGTGGTGGTTGAAGTGGTATGTAGATAGTATTGGAATGTGAGTGTTTTTAGTTACCGTAATTTCTACCCTTAACAACCAGTATTATAAGCTCAGTTTAAGAAGTGGTGAATCAATTTTATGCATTGTGTCCTTTCTTATCAGTTTTAGTTTGCTCGTCTTATATTAGTCATACATAGTGAAGCTGCTTTTAAATATTAACCCCTTTATTTTATTTATTCGTGCCCTTGGTCAAAAAAACAAATTTGTTCTTAATGGACACAATAAAGTCGTTTGAATTGAATTGAATTAAAAAAAATGACCAAAGACGAGCGGTTTGGTGTCACCGCGGAGGCTCCAGGCAGCTAGCGTAAGATTTGGTAGCGTCGGTGTCGTAAAGGTTAAGAAAGAAAATTTCATGCGTGTTGGCAAACGCAACTGTTCAGTGCACACAACAAAACTGACTGTAGAGCCTAGTTGTCATGGAATAATTATGAGCGTTCAAAATGCTAAGGGTGGATGGGTGGGTGTTTGGGGGTTTAACGTCCTTTTCCACCACATAGGGTGATATCAAAGACGGGGCAACGATGAAAAAGCCAGCACAAATATTTGGCCCCAGCCGGGATCGAACTCACGACCCGAGCATTAGAAGTCCAACGCTCTACCATTCGACCACCCCGGTTCCCCTCAAAATGCTAAGGGTGAAAAACTGGGTGACGCGAAATGAAACCTTTCATTAATAGTTAATTGTAAAGTTAGTTTCTAGCAAACCTCTGCCTTTAACTCTTTGACGACGAAGCACAATTTCTAACACGCGATTTCCTATAGGAAATCGCGTGTTAGAAATTGTGCTTCGTCGTCAAAGAGTTAACTGACGTCTGCGAGGTAAACTGATGCAACCAGTAATGGCTGCTCGGAAGCCGAGGGAAAATCGGCACGTATCACATTTCTCAGACCACAGAACAACACAATGATAGACCTCACGCGTTCACCGACGTACTGGCGGCGGCCGCTTGGTCACGCAACTGCCTAACGCACTATTTCTATGTTTACTTTGCTTCTATATTGAAGCGGGTGGGTAAGTGGGTGGGTGTTTGGGGGGTTTAACGTCCTTTTCCACCACATAGGGTGATATCAAAGACGGGGCAACGATGAAAAAGCCAGCACAAATATTTGGCCCCAGCCGGGATCGAACTCACCACCCGAGCATTAGAAGTCCAACGCTCTACCATTCGACCACCCCGGCTTCCCCTATATTGAAGCACTTTTTGGGGGGTGACTGTGACTATGATGCCTGCGGGTAATAGGAAATAATTATATGGGTATTTTGGGGCCTCGTGCATTTCTATTCTTTGACGATTTGATTACTGTCTTGCCGGGCTGTTCAAACACAGTGCGCTACGAGGTCGAGTATCGCCGCAACGCTGTCGGCTGGCTACTGCGTGTTTGGCTTCAAACAGCCCAACGCAAGCCTGTCTGCGACTGAGCACGTGTGTTTTCCAAGAGGTATGACGCCTACAGGCACCAACAAAACAGCTCAGAGCAGTGTGAGCATTAACATCTTACACTGTGGGAGTTGAACCTACTTAGGTGGGGAGCCGGGGTGGCCGAATGGTAGATCGTTGGACTTCTAATGCTCGGGTCGTGAGTTCGTATCCCGGCTGGGGCCAAATATTTGTGCTGGCTTTTTCATCGTTGCCCCGTCTTTGATATCACCCGTATGTGGTGGAAAAGGACGTTAAACCCCCAAACCCCCACCCACCCACCTACTTAGGTCTGCATGTCTTGGGGTGACCACGCTCACTGGCAGTGCACCACTACCAAGCCTAATACAAGGGGATGCACGAAGAGGGTGAGGTTGGGAGCAGCCCCCAAATCCAAAGATATGTCTCGATACAGTTCTTGAGTAGATACAGAACACATATTTATGAGACACACACACACAGTCTTTACACATGCATACACACGTTCACGGAGTACAGTCATGAAGTATTTCGCGAGATGCATTTATATGAACTCTGAAGAGCCCGCGTCCCTGCCCGCTACATGATAAGACCATGCACACCAGTATGAGCCACTTTAAGCCACTATAACGAACGCGTAGGCCTTCCCCCTTAATCAGGCCCGAGCCTGCTGCAGAATTCATAATAGTGGCTTGAAGTGGCCTCTAGTGATCTGAAGATTTCAAGTAAAACTGCGATTTTTGCATAAGGTTGTAAGAGTGATCTCCTCATTGTTTACAAATACCGTAGGTCTGCCAGAGTAGCGGATGTACAGTCTTTGCTGCAAACTGAGTTCCTTGCGCACAATTACATCGTCACCCTTGAAGTAAATGGGCACAAGTTCGTTTCTAGGTTCTATCTTCACAAGGCACAAGACAGTACGATACATAGCCATAGGAACATAGACACGGACAGTGAGTAGTCTTAACAGTTCGAACGTTCTACACACTTTCAGACATGCATGACTTTTTCAACGTATAAAGCAGAAAAATACTGTGACTAGAAGTAGTAAGACCGCATTCATCTGTACAAATGTATGGTAAACCAGAGTATTACAAACAATAGCAAATTCACAACCACAGTCACAAAGATAAAAAGAGAATTTCTGGGAAAAAAGTGTGACATACAAAAAGATTACAGAAAATAAAAGTACACCAAATTAGCATACTTCATTCAGTACCTCTCTGACGAATACTTACTTACTACTAACAGTCGGGTCAACAGACATTTACAGCCATTAACCTCCCTCTCTCTCTGCCAAAAGCAGAAGTCGCAAAACTGTAGGTGATACAAGAGTTCTTAAAAGCAGTACTTTTATTGGAAAATAAAAAGAGATTGCATAGCGGGACATACTCATAACCAAGTCCATTTACGAACTGTGACCTCTGTCAGTATCAAGAAATAAAAGGCAATGCGGAAGAAAACGACACAGGAGTAGGAATCATTTCACCTTTGGCTGAGCGTCTTGTGGGTTTACTGGCCACTTTTCGCGTACACTTGAACGACGCAGCAACGTTAAAACTAACGGTTGGGAGAAAGAGAGAATGCGGGAAAAACGTATGAAAGCAGAAAACACGACAGATAAACAACACACACACACACACACACACACACACACACACACACACACACACACACACACACACACACACACACACTGACGCACACACACACACACTGACACACACACACACACACACACACACACACACACACACACACACACACACACACCGTCTCTCTCTCACACACACACACAGAGTCTCTCTCACTCTCTCTCTCTCTCTCTCTCTCTCTCACACACACACACACACACACACACACACACACACACACACACACACACACACACACACACACACACACACACACACACACACACACACACACACCAGCCTGAGCCTCGCGCTTCAGAAGGCATCAGAACTACATGTAACTCGAATCAATGACTACAATGGCAGTCAGCCGGACGCAGATGGGGCACAGACAGGAAAGACAAAAATATTCCCGTATTACAACCACCCATGACGTCTACAGAACCTAGTCTGGCCGACTCTTTCCTTTTTCTCTTTCATCCTTTTCACTCCTAGACGTACTTTTCGACGGGGATATTGAATTCCTTTATTTGCGGTCCTAAAAATGAATCTGGACCCCCCGAATGTGTGGCTGACGGCAAGAACTCCTCTCCTGAGGTTCTGGAGCAGTCATGCGCGCGCTACTGTTGCAGCCGATTCATGTTCTGTGGCAGAAAATCCAAGTACCATAATGTTTGTCCATTCGTTTTTGTGTTACGCTGAGGAAAGATGGCGGCTAGAACACCCCCTCCCCATTTACTTTAAAACCGATCCCTCCCATTACCCCCGCGTCATGAGCATGCTGTGTGCATACAGTTGTTGTTGTTGTTTTTTTCAGCGCGCTATTAGCCATCATCATCATCATCATCATCATCATCATTATCATCATCATCTAGTGTGCACGTTTTGTGTCATGTGCTTGGAAACTGTGCAGACAGGCTTTCTTTTTGAAATCAGCTAGATTTCAGTAAGACAAACCGGTGGGATTAGGATACAGATGTGGACAAACTGAAATACACACAAACAATATAAAAATCTGAAGGCACACAATTTTTGGCTCACTTGTGTAACAAAGTGAGTCTATGTAATAACTCTCCGTCGTCTGTGTGTGTGTGTGTGTGTGTGTGTGTGTGTGTGTGTGTGTGTGTGTGTGTGTGTGTGTGTGTGTGTGTGTGTGTGTGCGTGTGTGTGTGTGTCTGTCTGTGGGTCTGTGTGTCCGTAGTAAACCTTAACATTGGCCTTTTCTCAGAATCTACAAATAGCAGAGGCACTAAACTTGGCATGCTAATAGACAGGCATAAGACCTTTCAAAACATACCATATTGATTGACCTTGACCCAAGGTCAAGGTCATACAAGCTGTCCTGGGAAAACGGTTATATTGCCATTTTCCGTTTTCTTAGGAACTATGAACACAAGAGACACCTTACTTCAGGATATATAGTGATAAGAGTTTTACAAACATACTCTTTTGAATGATTGACCCATCTCACAAGTGAGCCAAGGAGGCTTTGCTCCTCTACTTGCGATAATTCCGAGCTGACTGAGCTATCAAGAACCCAGCATACACAGCATGGCATATCACGCTCGAACACCAGTCCATCTTACGACAAAGCAGGTGTTTTGTGTTCACACCGCAGGCACCAGACACATTCAAAGTATAGGGGCGGGTTCTTTCACATTTACGATTGCCTGTTGACGATCTAGTCTATGTCATTCCGACCCGCGCTGATCAAGACAAGAAGAGAATGTAAAGCGGTTTTTTTTATAACTCTCTCTTTGTTATCGCATGCCTGCGGGACAAAAGTCACTGACCACATCACCCCGGTTCTGAAGACACTTCACTGGCTCCCTGTGCAGCAGCGCATTGACCACAAAGTCCTCTCCTTGACATACTGATCATCCACAACACTGCCCCCCATGTACCTGAAGGAACTGATTCCTGTGTACCAGCCAGCGCGCAACTTCCGGTCTGCAAGTTCTCTCCGTCTGCGGCTCCCTTCAACTAACGACACCAGTGCCTCTGCTTGGTGCACGGTCCTTCAAAAATGCGGCGCCAAAATTGTGGAACTCTCTTCCTGAGACAGTGAAGGAGGCAGTCAGCATTACCGCATTCCGGAAGCGCCTGAAGACTCATCTCTTCAGTGCCTCAAGCCAGTATCATCTGCAGCCTTTTTTTTTTTTTTTAAACACACTATCTTTCCTTTCAAAACCTCTCCCTAAGCGCCGTGAGCACTAAGTTAGGGTGGAGCCGTGCGCTATATCAAGTCTCCATCATCATCATCATCATCATCATCATTGGGAAAATAGTTAAAGGTCTGCAATCTCAACAAAAAAGCCACAAACAGTGTTTATTAAAAACAACAAAAAAAAACAAAAAACATCCGACTGTGCAAAATGTACAGTCAGCTCTATCACAGTTACAGAGTTTTCGGCGTCTCTGAAACCCCCATAATAGCCAAGGGGAGCCTGATTTCACAGCTCAGTTTGCATTTTGAAAACTGAGCGAGAAAGATCGCAGGGGTTCGCCTCTACGTGCAGCGCACGACACCCGCTAGACAGTGTAGATATGTGTCTAGCTCACTGGCCAAAAGCACAAACAAGTCATTGCAAACTCACGCTCTGGTTTTACGAGCGTCTCCAAAGCGCTGATAGCTCTGCAACTGTGACAGAGTTGTCTACATTAGGCACAGTCACAGGAGTCACAGTTAAAAAAAAAATGCGGCTTTTTGTTGAGGTTGCAGATCTTTAAGACAAGGGCGATTTTCCCCCGAAACTTTGAAAGTTTGTGATTGTATTTCACGAAAGAACGACAACACGATAAAGTAAGGTTAATAAAGGGAAGACAGCCTTAACACAAGACAAAGCTCTGAAATGCTGAAAGGTCACCCCAGAAATTGAAATTAACAGTTCAAAAGGCGAAAGGCCAATGTAAACATACTTCACGTCAGTCGTTTTAGTTAAGTATTACCTTTCAATAAAAATCACAATTCCCGTTTCAAATCCTCGTAAGTTTCAAGTATACAAATGGAAAGACCAGTGCAAGCAAACTTAAGGCAGGTCAAACGTCTTCAGATTGTCGGTTAAAAAAAAAAAAAATCACAGTTCCCGTTTCAAATCCTCATAAGTTTTCATCTGGACGAAATGCGGAACCTCGTTCTGCTCCACCCGATACGCTTCAATGACTCTGGGCCCCAGCACGAGGGCTCCACGTAACCGGTCGTCCCACACACCTTCCGGGATATAAATAGAACGTTGCGTCACCCCCTCGCACAGGACAGGCGCCACCAGCAGGGTCTCACCAACCAGGAACTGATCATGCACGTGCATGGCGTGCAGAGTGCGGTTGCCCGGATTGAGCCACCAGATGGGTCGCAGTATGGGCAGCCCGGAGGCCACCTCCTTAGCTAAGTCCTTCTGAAACATGGTGGGCACCACGAGCTCCGAGTGAAGTCGGCTAAGATTTCGCGCCAAAGCGATCGTGTCTTCGTCGTAGAGCCAGGGCGGGACGGAGAACTTGTACGCGGGGAAGAACGCCGCCATCTGCATCCATCGCGTGAAGAGGTCGCGTGAAGGTAGAGGGCTGAGTTGTGACTGTCCGCTCCTGCTCATGCTGAACCCGTCGGCCATGACGTAAGGGTAACCCAGCACACCTAACGTCAGGGCTTTTTCTATGGCGTTGGACAGACACGACCGCCCGTTCTTGACCTGGGTATCCGTGGGCACGGCCATGAGTCCCGGCAGGTTCTGCGAGTCCGAGGAGTGCTCTAGGATGAGTCTGTCTGTGAAGCGACTCATCATCTCCGCCATCATGCGTCTGACCTTGAACAAGGACACACTGGCGTCACTGAACGTGGGTTTGTACGGCAGCCACCCGTCATCGCCGTACGACAGACGGACAGAACGTGCTTTGGACCGGCCCACCACCCGCGTCATCATGCCGTTGAACCACGCTCTGGAGGTGGCTTGCGAGACATCCAAGATGGCCATAGCCCCGCCTGACGACCAGCGCGTGAGACCGGGGACGTCTCCTCCAGCGTCCTTGACAAACAGCTCCTTGTCGACGCCTTCGTGGAAGTTGCGTACGGAGCGGTAATCGAAGTATGGGGTGACCTCCAGCCCTATGGTGCACGTGGGCAGCGCGTGGTCCGTCATGTTGGTCAGGTTGGCGAACCTGTCGGAGTCGAAGTCGAAGTCACCGTGGCTGCCCTGCCACTCCCCGTCCAGCAACAGCACACTGCAGTTGAGGCCGTGGGTCTGAAAACGAGAGAGGATCGACACTCGTTACTCATCAAACGCTAGATTTAGCGCAAAACAATTGCCCTAAAGATTCAGTCTGATTCATTTCAGTTGAATTCGAACCATTTCAGTTCAATCGAATAATTCATTAAACTGAATTATTTATCAAATTCTATAATGACCAATTTCATCAAAATTAGTATCCCCAAGGCAAACATATAACACATAGAAAAAACAGCACAGACGTATAGATAAATGATACTCAAAAACTCTACACAATATCAGGTTAAGATGATAGTGAGGCTCAACACAAGGCGACAAACATGTACCAGTGAAGTAAGCTATAGGAACATTTTTTTTTTTTTTTTTTTTTAAAGCACGACACAGGCTCTCTATACGTTCATTATAAAACAGAGAACGAAACCCCCAAGCTGAATTAAATTGGCTGTCAACGTGAGAACAACCGAATGAAAACAAACACATTTTGTCCCCTGGGCAGAAAGGGGTAATGTTTTTGTGGTTTTTTTTTTGTTGTTTTTTTTCGTCTGAATGTGCCAAGATTTTTTTTAATGTGTTCTGACCTTGCGATGCCAACGTACATCGATCTCTCCGATCTTCCTGGTAGCGCACATTTGGAAAACACTGTAAGCTTCTTAACTGTCCCTCTATTCCGTCGTATTTTTTCTTAATTCCGAAACGCCCCCCCCCCCCCCCATTATTTATCTTGTCTTCCATGCTTTTTGTCGGCTTTGTCCTGTCCATTTGTCATGTATCTCTCTCTGGCATTGGGCCTTCCTACCTTTCTGAACTCCTTCATTGTTACAATCCATCCAGGCAGTTACGTAGCTCCTCTTACACTAAAGTTCTGCGCATCCCTCAGTAAGAACTAAAACATATGATCAGAGATCCTTCTCCTTTCAGGCTGCAGCTCTTTGGAATCAACTTCCTAAACCACTAGGACACAGAATTCAGTGCCAGTTTGAAACGCTGTTTTAAAACCCACCTATTTAAAACTGTTAACTGATCTTGATTTTACCCAGCCCTTCCACACCGTGTCAGCCTGCATGTCGAGAGGTATTGTTGAAATGTTCCCTGTGAGTCTGTGTGTATGGAAGCTGTTTATTGTGCGGTATATGTATTTTGTTGCCGTTCCTTAGAGTGTAACAGTCACTCATGTT
>JACVVK020000091.1:877500-880000 GCA_018292915.2 Batillaria attramentaria
AGCGGACCGGAGAAGTTGGATACCACGCACAGATGGTTGGCAAGCGTGTCGTTCCAGTGCAGCGTCAGCGGATTTTCGGCGTTGAGCAAGAGTCCAGCCTACACAGTGAGAAAAAGAGTTTGGTGTCGTTAACATCTCTTAACATCTTTGTAAGTTTAATACCAAGTCTACAACTGATGAAACAGGTGAAGAGCGGATTAGAAAATAAACAAAACAATAACAACGGAACAAAGACAGGATTGCAAACTTCAGAGAGAGAGAGAGAGAGAGAGAGAGAGAGAGAGAGAGAGAGAGAGAATAGTCGTCATTAGCCTACTAACCGAAAGGAAGCCGCGACGCCAAACGTGACACGTACTAATCCTCTTTTACATAATCAGCCCTCTCCCAGCCTCTTCCAGACCCCCCCCCCCCCCCCCCCCCCAGCATCCCCACTACCAAACCGACCGACAATGATAAAAGAGTAAAGTCGGTTTTACAAAAGTAATATGTCGTACTGCGGATCTGCCAACGAACGTACGTCAGTGGTGAAATTCTAAGCGTTTTGTGAACCTGATAGTTTTCGGATCCACGTTGTGCCAGCTAGGCTACCCCCCCCCCCCCCCATCCCCTATCAACACCTCCCTCACCCAACACACGTGGCTTTCCCCACCCTTGCAACCCTGCTTCCCCATAGAAGGAGAGAAGGTACATTACCCCTGAAGAAGACAGCCAGTAGAGATCGGCAACAGAGCTGAATATTCCGCTGTTACTGAGCTGATTTGGGGTGGGAATGTAGGAGAAGCTGCCTTGTATTGGCCACGTCTCGGATGACTGGTTAGACGGACCATACCATACAGCGTCGCCAACATCAAAACAGTCGTGAGGTACTCTGTTCATGGGCAGACAAAACAAACACACCCTGAACAAACGGAACACTGCTGGCGTAAGCACACAAATTGACCGTGGGGTTATGTTTGGTGTTCATTTGAGGTACCCTGTTTGGCGAGTGTGTTAGTCTGTAGTGATTTCTGTTGTCATGAAAAAGCGTGATTTTCGTAGGTCAAGGTGCATGCCAGGCGGTCGTAAAAAGAGGCAAGCTGCCAGTGAAGCTGGGACTTTTTGCACAGAGGCCGAGCACAAGTGAGACAAGCGGAGTTGTGTGAACTGCCTCTCTGGCCTAAACAGAAAGTAGACGTGCATTATTCCAGTGAGGCCTGAGCGGAAAGGAGACATTTAAATTTTTTAAAACCCCTGTCAGGTGCGTGCCTTCGAATGTGCATGGTAGTAATTGTTTCTAGATTGAAGCATTTTTAGGGGTGACTATGATGCCTGAGGCTACTAGGGAATATATATATATATATATATATATATATATATATATATATATATATATATATATATATATATATATATATATATATATATGTGTGTGTGTGTGTGTGTGTGTGTGTGTGTGTGTGTGTGTGTGTGTGTGTGTGCATTTTGAGACCCTGTGTATTTGTGTCCTTCGGCCTGCTGCTGTTGCTGCTCCTGCAACAACAACAACAACTACAACAACAACAACTACAACTACTGCTACTACTACTACTACTCCTCCTCAGTTAATTATCATTTCTATAACCACACTGCGTCGCCTACATTAAAACAGTCGTGAGCTAGACAAACACAAAACAAAACGCCCTGAACAACTACTGCTACTATTACTCCTCATTATTATGTTGTTCATCATAGGACGGGCTAAAAATTCTACGTTCAAAGGCACGTTTTGTGGCATAAACGCACGTCGCTCGCATTCTCCGCACAAGACATGATGCAAGTTTGACAATAACAACATTGTTACTGGCGGGCATGGTGCCCCTGAACGCACTTCCCCGCCACAGCGGCCATCTTGTTTATATTGCCTTCGCCAACAGACCGCAGACGAATTATGATCCGCTTTCTGCGTGTCTTTAACACATTTCGTACCGCGCATGAGTATCACACGTTTTTGACTCTTTTCCGGTTTTGGCCCTGGATGCGAAAATCAGGCAAGACTAAAGCCGGCTCTTAACTGGGCACTGCGGAGCGCCACAGTGCTGTCCACAGTTGTGACACAGTTGTGATTTGGGGAGTTTCTGCCGCTGTGGCGTCATCACAGCAACCTGGATTTCAAATAGCCACAACTGTGACTGTGGTTCCCACAACAGATTCTGATTGGCTGTACTACGTCACTCGGCGCGCAAACATGGCGGACAGTGCATCTTCAATCGGTTTGTCACCGAGCACAGCTGTGTTCAGTTTTGTAGTTAGTAGACACACCGAGCGCAACGACTGTGATGTGCACACGCGTGTTTCGCGCGCTGTGCAAACACGAGTATAATCAAAGTGCAACACTCCCACTATGCCAAATTTAAACTGGATTGGATTGGAATTCTTCTTCGTCCCACTACCGTAGTAGGGGAAATGCGGGCTGCTTCCCCCGGGGGAAGCGCGTCGCCATGAACCGGCGCCACCCATTTTTTCCCCCCTGCATGCGTGTGTT
>JACVVK020000091.1:885000-922500 GCA_018292915.2 Batillaria attramentaria
CACACACACACACAACACACGCGCGGACACACACACACACACACACACACACACACACACACACACACACACACACACACACACACACACACACACACACACACACACACACACACACACACACAAACAGGTTAGGCGGGTGCAAGGGGTGTGGATCCGTTACGTTGTGCTGTGCGCCATCTGGCTGATTTCTAGTGTTTAGCGTGTGGGGGGAGGCGGACAAGTTATCATTCCTCACAGATTAGTCTGAGCCGCCACCCCCTATCCCCTTCCTACCTCCAAACAACCCTCGCTCTCTCGCCCCCTCCCCCCCCTCCCTTTCTACCCAAACACTGAAACAGTTAACGCACGTGTGGAAACACACAAGGCGCGGCGACATGCATGCAGAATAATACATATCATTCTTCTATAACCAGCATTTTATGCAGCAGCTTAAGAAATAACTTGCACAACAGAGACGCTTCACTTAGCTAATAGGCATGTTTAGTAAAACTTCGTAAGGAAAACTTCGCTGAGCAGAATAACCCGTTTACATGTAAATTAGGTTCACACGGCAGAGGCCGCGAGCGGCTAACGCGCTTCGATTGGCTAATGGTACCCCTGACGTGCCTAATTTACATGTAAATGGGTTACGCTGCTCAGCCGAAGTCCTGACGAAGTCCTACTTAACATGCCTCGTCGGCTCATTCCCCCTGTGCTGTCGGGAAACCTTAGAGGGTCCTCCGCCGGCCCCAACAGCCCGCACTGTCAATGCCTGACCTACCCGGATAATCGATAAAAACGGCCACAGTCTAGAGTTCAACCCGGAAAAAAACACGTGCTCTCTGATGGACTGCACGGGCCTGGGACAGCGCACAGGATACCTCAAGTTTGAGGTGGATATTTCGGGCTGAACTGTAGACTGGGTCAGTGGCTTGCGTAAACTCCGGCTCAAACGGTCAAGTTGCTTATACATGTACCTAGTCTACGCATTACTACAGGGATTGTGTGACGAATTTGCAGCGAGTCGCGGATCGTGGGTTTGTGGCCAGAACTCTTATGGCGATGATCATTTTAGCGACAGAAGCAACTCTGAACCCTCCAGACATCAAGGGGAAAAGTCAGGGGAGTTGACTAGAACACCTGAAGAGGCTGACTAAAATAGCTTGACAACGGAAATGTGTCGGATGTCATGAAATTTTCTTTCAGATGTCGCGACCTTGTTTTGCGGTAATATCTAAGCGAGATCGCAGAAGGGAGGGTGGGGGGGGGGGGAGGGGTAGAGAGGGAGGTAGGCGGGCGGGGGGTTGGGGGGGGGGGACATCAGTCGACGCGTGTCTGAAGGACATGCAAAAACAAATAATCAAACGAAGGAACAAACGACGTCGGTGAAACACGCAACCACTGTCACACACACACACACACACACACACACACACACACACACACACACACACACACACACACACACACACACACACACACACACACACACACACACACACACACTGATCCATATTATAAGGAAGTCTACACATATGATGAGGAAAGTCTATACATATGACGAGGAAGTCTATGCATATCATGTCAGTGTCATACTAGATTACCAAATTTAGTTTGACGATGAAGAACCCCAAACGCCAGTCGAAATACATTACCGACCAGAATTGTTGCTTCGCTTTGTGCAGTGTCTCGAGCATACGGCTGCTACAGTGAGATCAGTTTAGGTGGGCTTTACATTTCCTATCTCACGTGGGGGTGTACCACGTGACTTGAAGGTCTACGAGGAGACCGGAGTATAGGAGGAGAAGGTATCTATCATTGGCGAAAGCTGCCAAAATGGCAGTTTTTCACGCACGCGCGTACACACACACACACACACACACACACACACACACACACACACACACACACACACACACACACACAGAGGACTTCCCACACCGTCGAGCTCCCATCCACCCCCCATCCCACCCCCACCACCCACCCCTCTCCCATACGCGCGCGCGAATGGGAAAAGAAGTCAACATGATCGTCTCTTTTTTTTTTGTAATCTCTCTCTTTTCACTTTTAACACTGGTATATTACATTTTAGTATTTTTGTCTGATTAAGTGCATGCCGACTGTTCGCTTGCTGTTTTATACATCTCTTTTTGTGTTTAATTATTAGTATTGACTTGTGTGCACTTGAAATCAATAGACAATGACTGTATGTGTGTACATGGGTTTGCAACATCTGTTCGCTGTTTGTTTGTTGTTGTTCTATTTGTGCATTAATCTGTCTGTTTGTTTCTCTTGTTTTATTCCTTATTTTGTTAGTTAGTTAATAGTAGTTTCTAGCAACGGCAGGTATGAAAACTGACCACTTGACGTCAACTGCCTCTACTGTTGTAAATATTTGTGCTGGCTTTTTAGTTTCTAGCAACGGCAGGTATGAAAACTGACCACTTGGCGTCAACTGCCTCTACTGTTGTAAATATTTGTGCTGGCTTTTTCATCGTTGCCCCGTCTTTGATATCACCCTATGTGGTGGAAAAGGACGTTAAACCCCCAAACACCCACCCACCCTCTACTGTTGTAAAATAAAGTTTTATCGATTCATTGACTCTCTCTCTCTCTCTCTCCCCGCCCCCCCCCCACCCCCCAAAAAAGGTTTAGAGTCAGCCGCAAAAAATAATGTCCGTTACCTTTCCGTAAGCACACGTATTTTGTCTTTTGGCCTAAACTTCCGTACTCTTCATTCACAATTTTTGACTGAAAGCTCTAGATGCAAAGCGCACGCAATGTTGTTTACCCCCCCGTGCCCTACCAGCACTTTCTCACCATTTCTCACACAGTTTCCTTCTTCATTCACCACCGCAGTCGCCAAAACCATCAATACAGCCGTGATCATTAAACAACCACTAAAACCACAAATGTAACCTAGGTGTATGGTTGATAGTAATAGTGGTGATGGTGTTTACCGCCTTCTGCCAACTTTTGGGTGATTTCGAAGACCAGGGGGTCTACTACAAACAATACAACGGAGACTATCTTCAGGTCAACAGCAACTCCTATTTCCGAAAAGTCCTAACTAAACAAACACTACAATGACTATAAATCATTAGTTCGCTACTAACTCCCGCCTCCGCAATGCTCCACCAAATCGAACGCTACAACGAAAACCAAATCAACTTCACTCGAACTCCCGCCTCCGCCGAGCTGCTCAGCATGAGACACTACAAAAAAGACCAAATTCAGTGATGTTGCCAGGATTTTTTTTCTCGGCGATTTAGCCGAAACAGCCATAAAAGTTTCGGCTTTTTACAGAAAGTTTCGGCTCTCTCTGCCGAAGCAGTTTCACAAGTTTTTCGACTAGATTCCCTACTGTTACGTGCTCCCTCCACCTCCATGAATTAAAGATGTTCTGTAAAGTTGTGTTTTCTTGGAAATTAGTCCATCCAGCACAGGAATCTCGCAGAAACGGACATAATCGAGCTGATTCACTCGTGAAAACTTCGGCTCGGCCAGCCGACATGACAGACAGATTATCGGCTTTTTCAAAAAAAAAAAATAAAAAAAAATCGGCTTTTAGCCGAGATCCGACCCCAAACGACATCCCTGAAATTAAAGTAACTACTAACTCCAGCCTTTGCGAAGCCCTACTTAAAGAAACACTACAACGAACGCTAAATGAATTCACTTGGTTTTTATTATTTTCTTTTCATTTCTTTATTTTTTTGCAGAATAGTGGTCCGGCGGATGCCGAAGATGTCGGTTTGGGTACTTCGCCCTTGGTCCTTGATACCAGTATCAAACCACTACCCTGCAGTAGCCGTAAAAAAAAATTAAAAAAATACAAGCCCCCCTCCCCCCCCCCAAAAAAAAAAAAAAAAAAATCATAACGCCAAACAACAACAACAACCACCCACAAAACCCGAACCAAACAACAACAACAACAACACCCACCAAAACGACCCATTGTGCTTACGGTAACATTTTCCTCAAAATTAGGGTAGGTATGTCAGAAAGCTAAAGATCACGCACTAAAATGCGAGATTATGCAGCTTCGCCGTTTTTGTCATCGGGCTCAGAGTTGTTGTTCTTTTACAGCAGATGACACAAAAAGGCCGAAGAGAATGGAAAGGTCGAAATGTCTTCTCTCTCTCTCTCTCTAAAAAAACAACAACAAAAAAACCCAAAAAACAAAACCAAACAACCACAACAACAACAACAACAACAAAACCCGACACACAACTAAAAAAAAAAAACTAAAAAAAAAATACCCTGAAAAAAAAAAAACCTAAAAAAAATCTTTAAAAAATCGGATCGGCGGCAAAACGTAAGGTCAGCAGGGTTACCGTAAGCACAGGTATTTTTTTCCTTTTGCCTAGGTACTAACCTCATCCAACACAATATCCGCAGGGTGGGTTTGCAAAGCTGGAATACTGTGAGGACATGCAGCATGGAAGCATTGCTGGGATGGTGAAGCTATCACTTTCGGTACCTTCTTTGATCGAGGCGATTTCGCCTGGGTCGTCACGGACATCGCCAGCCGAGACGTCACTGATGACGTAGTTGGTAAAGATGTTGGTGACGAAGCCGGTAAAGTAGCAGTTGCTTGTGAATATTGTGACGTTGGTGAAAATTGTGACGTTGGTGAGTATTGCGACGTTGGTGAGTATTGTGACGTAGGTATATTTTGTGACGTCGATGAATATTGTGACGCCAAAAATCGTGGAGATTTAGGCACGTCAGATGACGACCTGCAGATGGTGATTTTTGGCGTCGAGTGAGAAACTGGGGACAGCGACAGCGAAGGTGAGCGGGGAATTTTGCGTGACGATGGAGGGGTAGGAGGCCCCGGGATCCTGGGAGACGGGCATTGCCTGGGGCGTATGGCGTCCGCGACAGACAGCCGGTTGGGTGAGCAGGGTGAACTGGGCGATCTCGACACCCGAATGGTCGGTGGTTTGCGCACGGAGTGTGACAGTGCCGACACAGACCTCGACAACGTTGGTACGGCTGGTGACAAGGATGATCTTGTAGGTGACAGCGTCGTTTTGAGCTCCGACACTGTGGACCTGGCTTCTTGAAGCTCGGAGACAGTTGGTGTCGGTTCCAGTACGGCAGGTGGCGGAGACGATGGAGGTGGTGGCGGGGCCTTGTCTGGGAAGGGTGTTCGCAGACTGCCGAGGGAAAAGCGCCTCCCGGGGAAACTCCCGAGGGACAGTCTCCTTTCCATTTTCCTCATGCTGGTAAATTGAGGACACAGACTGAATGCATTTCTAAAGACATCCGCTAGTCGCTAACCATAAGCATTATTCGTACCATGATGTTTCCACCATCCATTGTGCTTACGACAAAGAGTCAACAAAACAACAGGAGCGTGTTATGGCGTATGTAGAGTTCTCTTGTCTCGTGACTTTTTCACATTCTGCATAATTACTTGCTGGCAATGATGTGATGATGAGATACGCCTTGCCAATTCTTGCCAATTTGGACACAGCTACAGATGATGTTCTCTTTTTCATTTCAAATTTCCCAGAGGAAATGAACCATTGAAACAGAAAGACATCTACAATAATTCAGAAAAAAAATGACAGGGTTTGTTGGCATCTAAACAGACCAAAGTTCGCAAGAAGCAAGTGTTTTGCGTTTTCACCTGACCTAATGATTTGCCCTCTCTTACGGCGTCATAACTTTATGCATTTCTGAATTTTGGACGGGGTAATGGCCTAACAGCCTTTGAAAAGAATTCGACTGAAATTGAAATTGGTGTCCATTCCCTGTGTTTTTTGAGAAATGCATACTCAAAGAAAAATCCCCGACATTGTGTGCAGTAGTCAAACATATTGAACTAAAGGGAAAAAACAACAACAACAACAAAAACAAAACACAAAAAAACACAAATAAACCAAAAACAACAACAACAACAAAACAACAACAACAAAAACAAAAAAAACCCTTCAGTTATCCAACAGTTAAAAACTCAGACTTCACGGAACACAAAGTAACGTATGAGCCGTTGCACGTGAGTAATTACTGCTCTGCATGCAGTCGATTGGAACTACACACGAATGGCATGTCTTACTGAACAGACACAGAGTGGACTACACACGCATTATATATTTTCCACTGTGCTAATTTAACTCGCCTGAACACGTGTATTTGATGTCACATTGTAGATAATCCACTAAGGAATTTGACGTCCTTCAATTTGCACCAGGTGGTTTGCGATCAAGGCCAGAGCTCTTTCGGAGGTCTGTGCAAATTCTGATTCAACAGACTGAGACTTAACGAAATACCATTACTAACGGGAGTGTTGACGAAGCTAAAGTTTTCATCTACCGTACGCCACAACACTAGTTCACGTGCATACACTCACATGCTTGAATTTCAGTGAGAAACGAAGGACGACAATTTCTGGGTCACATGCTGTGGTGGATTGTACTCCTCCTGTAGTCAACACAAACTGACAAAACCCAACGCAAGCATCCGGGTCTGCAAAACATGCTAATAGCAACATAGACTCCACTCATTTGTGTCACGGACTTCACCCACGGAGGTTGTTTCCGGGGGAAAAAAAGTCTTTCACACAATATTGACAATAATCGGCCCGCAGTTTGAAGATCCAGAAAGCACGTGCACGTGAAAACTAAAGAACCATCAGTGTGGCTAAAAAAAAAATCAAATCACATAGCCAGGACGGTTATCCAGCTTATTCCGGTCTAATACAAGACACGGGATACACGACAAAGTGCACAAGGAAACAACAAAGATTTGCACAAAGGCTGCTTTCATTTGACTTCGCTGTCTTCACTGGACTTGAATGAAGTTTCCAAGTTGAATCCAATCACAACACCATGACACCACCATGATGCTCTCAAACAATACACACACACACACACACACAACACATCGATCCAAGTTTCCTCTCTAAATCATTACCCCCCAAAAACGCATAATTATGATATTCAAAGTTTCACAGCAATGATAGTGCCTTGGACTTCCAGCACAACACAACCACGCCGTTTCAAGTCAAACTGAAAAACCAACTACGAGCAAAAAGTATGACGGAGAAAAAAATACAGACGGAGACAGTACTTTCTCGAACTCATCACATCACAGGACCACGTCGTGTTTTTGTGAAATTACTCCAAACAGAACCACAAACTGAAGAGACGGTAGGATGGAGAGAGAACGATAGAACCCGATTACCTGGCGTCCGTGAAACACACGACTGTACACTCTGTCTGTGAAACAAAGTCCGGGGAAACGGGTGATATGCAAGGTGCAAGGGGGGGGGGAGGGGGGGGGCATGTTCAGGGGACAATGTGTTGTGACGTTGAGGGGAAAGCGAGACAGATGTAAGAATAGAACATGTCAAACGTGAGGGGACTCAACCAGCCTCACCTGACAGCCAACGAGGGTTAGAGTGCCCTCCCCTCCCCTCTCCACCCCCCCCCCCCCCTCCCCTCCCGTCATCCCACCGCTCTCACCTTCCGTCTCGTCGCTATACCTTTCCCAGTCCTAGGGCCGACCAGCTGGCAACAGAAGAAGTTTCCTGACAAAACTTTCCGTCTCCCCCTCCTCCATCTTGACCTCTTTTGTTTCAACCAACACGAGGCGTTCGGGTAGCTGTTATGGCGAGGATATTTGTAAACAAGACATTTCTTTCCCCCTATTCAAGAGCCATAAATCTACGAATTTTTCTCTGCCTCTAAAAGTCATTGCGCGCCTGGACCATTGGTTTAAACATTTTTATTCAATGAAGCCGGATCACCGTCAAGCAGTAAATAGTATTATGTTGAAAAGAGCACAAGTAAAGCTTTTATACGTGCTCATCTGAACCAGTTTACAAAAAGCATGGCGGAGAAATTGTCCAAAAAACAACAACAACAAAAAAAACAACAACACCCCCCCCCAAAAAAAAAACAAAAAAAAAACAACAACAACAACAACAACAACAAAAAAAAAAAAAAAACCGAACAAAACAAACGAAAATAAACGAAAGAAGAGAGGGACAGAAAAAAAACAACCCTTTATTCAGGAATCACACTCGATTACTACTACTACTACTACTCGCCTTCTCTCCTGTTCTTGTACTTGTTCTTCTCTCTCTCTCTCTCTCTCTCGTTCTTCTCTGTCTCTGTGAATGCGAGTCTCCGTGTGTGTGTGTGTGTGTGTGTGTGTGTGTGTGCGTGTGTGTGTGTGTGTGTGTCTCTCTCTCTCTCTCTCTCTCTCTGCAATCCAATCTGCCAAAGCATAACTCTCTTTGCCTCTTTGGATCTTACGCAAATCCTTTTAGGATCTGATTTTTGTGCACTGTGCGTGAAAAGACCGGAGGGCTAACGGAGATTTTCTGATTTCTCTTTCTCGCTGTGCCGTCACAAGATAGCCAGTGAGTGTGACCTAATTTACCTCTAGAGCACGTGCTTCAACTTGCCCGATAAATAGGCTTCAGTGGAAGATTTCATGCATTGCTACTCTCTTTCTAGCTTTTCGTTTCTTTTAAAGACTACAAATAAAACACTCACAATGATGTTACAGCGTGCGTCTGTGCCATTTTCACAATTTGATTTCACGCGCTATTACGTTCTTTGTAACTTACGTGATTTTTTTCCCTTGCTAAAACACTTGCGATGCTAATTACTGAGTTCCCCCGTACCACTTCCACAGTGACAGAACCGGAAAATGAAAATCTGTCTTTTTGAGAGCCCATTTCCTTCACGCCCGATGTTTGTTAAAGATGATGACTTTACACCTGAGGCTGTTTATCTGGGATCCGTGCATTCCTGTTTTGGTGTGTGTGTGTGTGTGTGTGTGTGTGTGTGTGTGTGTGTGTGTGTGTGTGTGAGAGAGAGAGAGAGAGAGAGAGAGAGAGAGAGAGAGAGAGAGAGAGAGAGGTAAAACATATAAGCCGGTGGATTTAAAAAAAAAGGATGAAAATTGAACATCTGTCACAAAAAGCAATAAACCTCAAATCATTTTTAAGTTAATTGTGTGTGTGTGTGTGTGTGTGTGTGTGTGTGTGTGTGTGTGTGTGTGTGTGTGTGTGCGTGCGCGCGTGTGTGTGTGTGTGTGTGAGGTAAAACATATTACCGGGGAGGGGGGGGGGATTTTAAAAAAATGGATGAAAAATTGAACATCTGTCACAAAAAGCAATAAACCTCAAATCATTTTTTAAGTTAATTGTGTGTGTGTGTGTGTGTGTGTGTGTGTGTGTGTGTGTGTGTGTGTGTGTGTGTGTGAGGTGTTTGTCGTAGTAAGTAGTTTCATCTGACTGCAACACGAAGCACCAGAAATTAAACACTCTTATTTTTGCAACTGCAGCTGCTTCATTCTAGCGTTTGCGGGAAAAAAAATTATAAGGAACCAATGTGTTGCACGTACGCGAAGCCTTTCACGTCACTGAGATCCACGTAACACCCCCCCCCCCCCCTTCAATTCCTCTCCCCCGACCCCCCCCCTCCCCGAGCCCCCACCCCCACCCCACACTCCTGTAACCACCCCATCCCACCCCACCCCACCCCAGCTTCCCTTGTCCGTCCACACGGGGAGTAGTCAAGATGGCGGATAGTTTTTCGTGCTGACACTTCGATTTAAAAATGTGACTTTTTGACGACTTTTGCTCTCAGGTAAAACCATAACTATGTTTTGACACCAAACTGCCTGCGTCGATTTCGCCTCTCATCTCATCCCTGCCACAGTTGATAATCACCACGATCCGTGCACTGCGAGCGTGATTCGCAAGCAAGCAACCAACCAAAACCTCTCCGCCGCGCGTCAAACATGCGAAACAACGGAACGAAGCACTACATCAACATTTCATCACATCAAAATCAAAACAAAATTCAAACATCTTTACTGTCCAGTTTAAAAACAAACCGGAAAATTTTCTTCTGGTGCCCGCTCTGCACAGTATAAAATAAGGTTAAGAATATTACAACATACACGTATACGCATAGTGATTCCGAAAAAAAAGAAGCTAAATAATGATATTGATATTAACAAAGTAGTTCCCTGGAAACGTAAGCCTGGTCTGATTATCGTCGGGTTAGGTGTGCATCTCTAGCGTGTTTTTCACAGACTTCATCATAGCAGGTTAGATATCCGTATATTGCCAAAGACACGGAAAAGGACACCGGGAGATAAATGACAGTTTCCCGTCATTTTTCCACACAGTGGCTGAGATGACATGGTGGTGACGTCACAGTCGAAAGAAGCTGTGTGGCTTGAAATACGAGGTGGGTGGGTGGGTGTTTGGGGGTTTAACGTCCTTTTCCACCACATAGGGTGATATCAAAGACGGGGCAACGATGAAAAAGCCAGCACAAATATTTGGCCCCAGCCGGGATCGAACTCACGACCCGAGCATTATAAGTCCAACGCTCTACCATTCGACCACCCCGGCTCCCCTTGAAATACGAGGTAGCGCACATCTTTGCTTTGTAGTAACGCAGTTAACTGAAAGCCGTTTTCTGATTTAAATAATAATAGTAACAATAACTGTTACAGGCGCTTTACCCAATTTCATGAATCGGCTCAAAGCGCCGCGAACTGAACCCAACACGCACGCTCACGTGAATCACACGCATTCTCTCACACACATAAACACATTACCATCACGTGGTGCGAAGGGTCAGCTCAGCTATTTAAGTTTCGGGATTTAGAATTGCATTTATTTTTCAAATTTGGTGGGTGGGTGGGTGGGTGTTTGGGAGTTTAACGTCCTTTTCCACCACATACGGGTGATATCAAAGACGGGGCAACGATGAAAAAGCCAGCACAATATTTGACCCCGGCCGGGGTTCGAACTTACGACCCGAGCATTGGGGGCTGAACATTACCAAAGCAGAGGGGGAGGAAGCCGGAGTACCCGGAGACAACCCCGGACGATCGGCCCGAATAAACGGTGCCACATACGAGAAGGAAAAAGTCTTTGCCCCGAGTGGGACTCGAACTCTTGACCTCTCGAACTGGTGACAAGTTTCTTAACCACTAGACCACCGACCTCCGAACACTCCCCCTTTCTCTCACTCAGATAAACCGGAATCCAAAGTGTTCCCGGTGCTACTCAAGTTTGAAAATGGTGCTGTTTACTCGATTTCGGTTGGTCTGTGAGAAAGAAATTGGCCGTTTATCAGCCACTAAACGACTTGAAATGCTATCATAATGCGCAGAAAAGCGAATATTCGTATTTCCGAGACTTAGGTTTCTATGAGAGTGGTTGTCATCAAAACTCTTGAACCATAGTATCACCAGAAACGCTCTCCGCATTTTCGAATGGCCCCCGTGCTCCACGCATACGCACACGTACACAATTATCCACAATTTGACAGCCGATCATAGGGGCTGGCAGGACCGGGCAACTGAACCCATTTAAGGTCTAAACGACGTCATTGCCTGGACAAACGGTCGGTAATGTGATCCTCCTTGCGGCTTCCATCAATCTCGTCTTACCTCTCTCTCTCTCTCTCTCTCCGTTAAATCACTTCCGTTGGAAAATAAAGTTCGTTCGTTCGTTCGTTCTCCCCCCCCCCCCTCTCTCTCTCTGTGTCTCTCTGGTTCTCTCTCTCTCTCTCTCTCTCTGGCTCTCTCTCTCTCTCTTTTACCGTTGGAAAATAAAGTTCATTTTCATTTTCATTTTCTCTCTCTCTCTCTCTCTCTTCACACCGCTCTTACTCGGCTCACAGACACTTGGATATCCAACATGAACAATGAACAGATAACAGGGGCCATCTTTCTTGATTTAAGAAAAGCGTTTGATCTCGATCTCGTCGATCATACCACCTTGATCAAGAAACTTCAAAGTTATTTATGCAGTGAACCCGCTGTTTCCTTCTTTCGGTCATATCTTGAGAATAGGCAGCAGAAAGTAGTTCTAAATGGGTCATTCTCCAATGTCAGAAACATATCTCTTGGCGTACCCCAGGGATCCATACTTGGCCCTCTACTATTTAATATTTTTATTAATGATTTACCTCTGCATCTGACTAGTAAGCATATTGAATGTGACATGTTTGCGGATGACACATCGCTCCACTCCGCTGATAACGATATTACTGTGGTTAGTAGTCGACTTCAGGAAGGCCTTAACGGCGTATCGGACTGGTGCTGTATTAATTCCATGTTCATACACCCTGTAAAAACTAAGTCCATGGCAATAGCCACCCGTCAAAAGCACAAGCTCAGCCCTTTGTCCCTTTGGTACTTAACAACGCGCCTATAGAGCAGGTGTGCGAACATCGTCTTCTCGGCATCACAATTGATAATCAGCTTAGTTGGAAAGCCCACACTAACACCTTAGGCAAAACGCTATCCAGACAGCTATTCGCCCTCTCCAAACTGCGGCATTTCCTTGACTCGGAAAGTCGCAAAATGTACTATAACGCGCACATATGGTCTCACTTGGACTATGCGTCAACAGTGTGGGATGGTTGCAGCCACATTCACTTAAAGGGGCCTAACTCCCTTCATAGCTACTGTTATCGAACCTTCATCTTACAGTTGATGAAAAGCTAAACCAGCTGCAACTTCCTCCCCTGTCAAAATACCTGCTATACAACAAAGGAATTTTCATGTATAAGCTATGGAACAGAAAGGCTCCTAACTATTTATCCGACTGTTGCCACCGCTCCGCTTCCCGATATGGCGGTTCAAACAACCTGTGTGTCATTCCAAAGCCGCGAATTGACATTTTCAAAAACAGTCTTTCATTTTCTAGAGCGGCATTATGGAACAGTCTTCCAGCCCATGTTAAACACGCATGCTCTGTCGCAAATTTCAAACAGCTTTATTTTAAATATCTTAATATGTCACACGATATTTAATCTTCCCACAGTTTATTCTCGCCCATTCATATATGTATACTATTGACATAAATGGTATGTTCATCACCCTTTTTAAATGTTCCTTTCGTATTAGTGTGTAGTTTCATTTTATATGGTTTTATTGCTATTTTGCTTTTCTCCTGTTGTATTACATTTATGTGTGTATTTTTCTGTTTAGATAGATACTACTAGAAATAGCAACGGCAGGTATGAAAATGGACTGTTTCACGTTAACTACCTCTACCGTTGTAAAAATAAAGTTTCCTTGATTCTCTCTCTCTCTCTCTCTCTCTATGTCGCTCCGGTTCTCTCTCTCTCTCTCTCTATGTCGCTCCGGTTCTCTCTCTCTCTCTCTCTATGTCGCTCCGGTTCTCTCTCTCTCTCTCTCTATGTCGCTCCGGTTCTCTCTCTCTCTCTCTCTATGTCGCTCCGGTTCTCTCTCTCTCTCTCTCTATGTCGCTCCGGTTCTCTCTCTCTCTCTCTCTATGTCGCTCCGGTTCTCTCTCTCTCTCTCTCTATGTCGCTCCGGTTCTCTCTCTCTCTCTCTCTATGTCGCTCCGGTTCTCTCTCTCTCTCTCTCTATGTCGCTCCGGTTCTCTCTCTCTCTCTCTCTATGTCGCTCCGGTTCTCTCTCTCTCTCTCTCTATGTCGCTCCGGTTCTCTCTCTCTCTCTCTCTATGTCGCTCCGGTTCTCTCTCTCTCTCTCTCTATGTCGCTCCGGTTCTCTCTCTCTCTCTCTCTATGTCGCTCCGGTTCTCTCTCTCTCTCTCTCTATGTCGCTCCGGTTCTCTCTCTCTCTCTCTCTATGTCGCTCCGGTTCTCTCTCTCTCTCTCTCTATGTCGCTCCGGTTCTCTCTCTCTCTCTCTCTATGTCGCTCCGGTTCTCTCTCTCTCTCTCTCTATGTCGCTCCGGTTCTCTCTCTCTCTCTCTCTATGTCGCTCCGGTTCTCTCTCTCTCTCTCTCTATGTCGCTCCGGTTCTCTCTCTCTCTCTCTCTATGTCGCTCCGGTTCTCTCTCTCTCTCTCTCTATGTCGCTCCGGTTCTCTCTCTCTCTCTCTCTATGTCGCTCCGGTTCTCTCTCTCTCTCTCTCTATGTCGCTCCGGTTCTCTCTCTCTCTCTCTCTATGTCGCTCCGGTTCTCTCTCTCTCTCTCTCTATGTCGCTCCGGTTCTCTCTCTCTCTCTCTCTATGTCGCTCCGGTTCTCTCTCTCTCTCTCTCTATGTCGCTCCGGTTCTCTCTCTCTCTCTCTCTATGTCGCTCCGGTTCTCTCTCTCTCTCTCTCTATGTCGCTCCGGTTCTCTCTCTCTCTCTCTCTATGTCGCTCCGGTTCTCTCTCTCTCTCTCTCTATGTCGCTCCGGTTCTCTCTCTCTCTCTCTCTATGTCGCTCCGGTTCTCTCTCTCTCTCTCTCTATGTCGCTCCGGTTCTCTCTCTCTCTCTCTCTATGTCGCTCCGGTTCTCTCTCTCTCTCTCTCTATGTCGCTCCGGTTCTCTCTCTCTCTCTCTCTATGTCGCTCCGGTTCTCTCTCTCTCTCTCTCTATGTCGCTCCGGTTCTCTCTCTCTCTCTCTCTATGTCGCTCCGGTTCTCTCTCTCTCTCTCTCTATGTCGCTCCGGTTCTCTCTCTCTCTCTCTCTATGTCGCTCCGGTTCTCTCTCTCTCTCTCTCTATGTCGCTCCGGTTCTCTCTCTCTCTCTCTCTATGTCGCTCCGGTTCTCTCTCTCTCTCTCTCTATGTCGCTCCGGTTCTCTCTCTCTCTCTCTCTATGTCGCTCCGGTTCTCTCTCTCTCTCTCTCTATGTCGCTCCGGTTCTCTCTCTCTCTCTCTCTATGTCGCTCCGGTTCTCTCTCTCTCTCTCTCTATGTCGCTCCGGTTCTCTCTCTCTCTCTCTCTATGTCGCTCCGGTTCTCTCTCTCTCTCTCTCTATGTCGCTCCGGTTCTCTCTCTCTCTCTCTCTATGTCGCTCCGGTTCTCTCTCTCTCTCTCTCTATGTCGCTCCGGTTCTCTCTCTCTCTCTCTCTATGTCGCTCCGGTTCTCTCTCTCTCTCTCTCTATGTCGCTCCGGTTCTCTCTCTCTCTCTCTCTATGTCGCTCCGGTTCTCTCTCTCTCTCTCTCTATGTCGCTCCGGTTCTCTCTCTCTCTCTCTCTATGTCGCTCCGGTTCTCTCTCTCTCTCTCTCTATGTCGCTCCGGTTCTCTCTCTCTCTCTCTCTATGTCGCTCCGGTTCTCTCTCTCTCTCTCTCTATGTCGCTCCGGTTCTCTCTCTCTCTCTCTCTATGTCGCTCCGGTTCTCTCTCTCTCTCTCTCTATGTCGCTCCGGTTCTCTCTCTCTCTCTCTCTATGTCGCTCCGGTTCTCTCTCTCTCTCTCTCTATGTCGCTCCGGTTCTCTCTCTCTCTCTCTCTATGTCGCTCCGGTTCTCTCTCTCTCTCTCTCTATGTCGCTCCGGTTCTCTCTCTCTCTCTCTCTATGTCGCTCCGGTTCTCTCTCTCTCTCTCTCTATGTCGCTCCGGTTCTCTCTCTCTCTCTCTCTATGTCGCTCCGGTTCTCTCTCTCTCTCTCTCTATGTCGCTCCGGTTCTCTCTCTCTCTCTCTCTATGTCGCTCCGGTTCTCTCTCTCTCTCTCTCTATGTCGCTCCGGTTCTCTCTCTCTCTCTCTCTATGTCGCTCCGGTTCTCTCTCTCTCTCTCTCTATGTCGCTCCGGTTCTCTCTCTCTCTCTCTCTCTATGTCGCTCCGGTTCTCTCTCTCTCTCTCTCTATGTCGCTCCGGTTCTCTCTCTCTCTCTCTCTATGTCGCTCCGGTTCTCTCTCTCTCTCTCTCTATGTCGCTCCGGTTCTCTCTCTCTCTCTCTCTATGTCGCTCCGGTTCTCTCTCTCTCTCTCTCTATGTCGCTCCGGTTCTCTCTCTCTCTCTCTCTATGTCGCTCCGGTTCTCTCTCTCTCTCTCTCTATGTCGCTCCGGTTCTCTCTCTCTCTCTCTCTATGTCGCTCCGGTTCTCTCTCTCTCTCTCTCTATGTCGCTCCGGTTCTCTCTCTCTCTCTCTCTATGTCGCTCCGGTTCTCTCTCTCTCTCTCTCTATGTCGCTCCGGTTCTCTCTCTCTCTCTCTCTATGTCGCTCCGGTTCTCTCTCTCTCTCTCTCTATGTCGCTCCGGTTCTCTCTCTCTCTCTCTCTATGTCGCTCCGGTTCTCTCTCTCTCTCTCTCTATGTCGCTCCGGTTCTCTCTCTCTCTCTCTCTATGTCGCTCCGGTTCTCTCTCTCTCTCTCTCTATGTCGCTCCGGTTCTCTCTCTCTCTCTCTCTATGTCGCTCCGGTTCTCTCTCTCTCTCTCTCTATGTCGCTCCGGTTCTCTCTCTCTCTCTCTCTATGTCGCTCCGGTTCTCTCTCTCTCTCTCTCTATGTCGCTCCGGTTCTCTCTCTCTCTCTCTCTATGTCGCTCCGGTTCTCTCTCTCTCTCTCTCTATGTCGCTCCGGTTCTCTCTCTCTCTCTCTCTATGTCGCTCCGGTTCTCTCTCTCTCTCTCTCTATGTCGCTCCGGTTCTCTCTCTCTCTCTCTCTATGTCGCTCCGGTTCTCTCTCTCTCTCTCTCTATGTCGCTCCGGTTCTCTCTCTCTCTCTCTCTATGTCGCTCCGGTTCTCTCTCTCTCTCTCTCTATGTCGCTCCGGTTCTCTCTCTCTCTCTCTCTATGTCGCTCCGGTTCTCTCTCTCTCTCTCTCTATGTCGCTCCGGTTCTCTCTCTCTCTCTCTCTATGTCGCTCCGGTTCTCTCTCTCTCTCTCTCTATGTCGCTCCGGTTCTCTCTCTCTCTCTCTCTATGTCGCTCCGGTTCTCTCTCTCTCTCTCTCTATGTCGCTCCGGTTCTCTCTCTCTCTCTCTCTATGTCGCTCCGGTTCTCTCTCTCTCTCTCTCTATGTCGCTCCGGTTCTCTCTCTCTCTCTCTCTATGTCGCTCCGGTTCTCTCTCTCTCTCTCTCTATGTCGCTCCGGTTCTCTCTCTCTCTCTCTCTATGTCGCTCCGGTTCTCTCTCTCTCTCTCTCTATGTCGCTCCGGTTCTCTCTCTCTCTCTCTCTATGTCGCTCCGGTTCTCTCTCTCTCTCTCTCTATGTCGCTCCGGTTCTCTCTCTCTCTCTCTCTATGTCGCTCCGGTTCTCTCTCTCTCTCTCTCTATGTCGCTCCGGTTCTCTCTCTCTCTCTCTCTATGTCGCTCCGGTTCTCTCTCTCTCTCTCTCTATGTCGCTCCGGTTCTCTCTCTCTCTCTCTCTATGTCGCTCCGGTTCTCTCTCTCTCTCTCTCTATGTCGCTCCGGTTCTCTCTCTCTCTCTCTCTATGTCGCTCCGGTTCTCTCTCTCTCTCTCTCTATGTCGCTCCGGTTCTCTCTCTCTCTCTCTCTATGTCGCTCCGGTTCTCTCTCTCTCTCTCTCTATGTCGCTCCGGTTCTCTCTCTCTCTCTCTCTATGTCGCTCCGGTTCTCTCTCTCTCTCTCTCTATGTCGCTCCGGTTCTCTCTCTCTCTCTCTCTATGTCGCTCCGGTTCTCTCTCTCTCTCTCTCTATGTCGCTCCGGTTCTCTCTCTCTCTCTCTCTATGTCGCTCCGGTTCTCTCTCTCTCTCTCTCTATGTCGCTCCGGTTCTCTCTCTCTCTCTCTCTATGTCGCTCCGGTTCTCTCTCTCTCTCTCTCTATGTCGCTCCGGTTCTCTCTCTCTCTCTCTCTATGTCGCTCCGGTTCTCTCTCTCTCTCTCTCTATGTCGCTCCGGTTCTCTCTCTCTCTCTCTATGTCGCTCCGGTTCTCTCTCTCTCTCTCTCTATGTCGCTCCGGTTCTCTCTCTCTCTCTCTCTATGTCGCTCCGGTTCTCTCTCTCTCTCTCTCTATGTCGCTCCGGTTCTCTCTCTCTCTCTCTCTATGTCGCTCCGGTTCTCTCTCTCTCTCTCTCTATGTCGCTCCGGTTCTCTCTCTCTCTCTCTCTATGTCGCTCCGGTTCTCTCTCTCTCTCTCTCTATGTCGCTCCGGTTCTCTCTCTCTCTCTCTCTATGTCGCTCCGGTTCTCTCTCTCTCTCTCTCTATGTCGCTCCGGTTCTCTCTCTCTCTCTCTCTATGTCGCTCCGGTTCTCTCTCTCTCTCTCTCTATGTCGCTCCGGTTCTCTCTCTCTCTCTCTCTATGTCGCTCCGGTTCTCTCTCTCTCTCTCTCTATGTCGCTCCGGTTCTCTCTCTCTCTCTCTCTATGTCGCTCCGGTTCTCTCTCTCTCTCTCTCTATGTCGCTCCGGTTCTCTCTCTCTCTCTCTCTATGTCGCTCCGGTTCTCTCTCTCTCTCTCTCTATGTCGCTCCGGTTCTCTCTCTCTCTCTCTCTATGTCGCTCCGGTTCTCTCTCTCTCTCTCTCTATGTCGCTCCGGTTCTCTCTCTCTCTCTCTCTATGTCGCTCCGGTTCTCTCTCTCTCTCTCTCTATGTCGCTCCGGTTCTCTCTCTCTCTCTCTCTATGTCGCTCCGGTTCTCTCTCTCTCTCTCTCTATGTCGCTCCGGTTCTCTCTCTCTCTCTCTCTATGTCGCTCCGGTTCTCTCTCTCTCTCTCTCTATGTCGCTCCGGTTCTCTCTCTCTCTCTCTCTATGTCGCTCCGGTTCTCTCTCTCTCTCTCTCTATGTCGCTCCGGTTCTCTCTCTCTCTCTCTCTATGTCGCTCCGGTTCTCTCTCTCTCTCTCTCTATGTCGCTCCGGTTCTCTCTCTCTCTCTCTCTATGTCGCTCCGGTTCTCTCTCTCTCTCTCTCTATGTCGCTCCGGTTCTCTCTCTCTCTCTCTCTATGTCGCTCCGGTTCTCTCTCTCTCTCTCTCTATGTCGCTCCGGTTCTCTCTCTCTCTCTCTCTATGTCGCTCCGGTTCTCTCTCTCTCTCTCTCTATGTCGCTCCGGTTCTCTCTCTCTCTCTCTCTATGTCGCTCCGGTTCTCTCTCTCTCTCTCTCTATGTCGCTCCGGTTCTCTCTCTCTCTCTCTCTATGTCGCTCCGGTTCTCTCTCTCTCTCTCTCTATGTCGCTCCGGTTCTCTCTCTCTCTCTCTCTATGTCGCTCCGGTTCTCTCTCTCTCTCTCTCTATGTCGCTCCGGTTCTCTCTCTCTCTCTCTCTATGTCGCTCCGGTTCTCTCTCTCTCTCTCTCTATGTCGCTCCGGTTCTCTCTCTCTCTCTCTCTATGTCGCTCCGGTTCTCTCTCTCTCTCTCTCTATGTCGCTCCGGTTCTCTCTCTCTCTCTCTCTATGTCGCTCCGGTTCTCTCTCTCTCTCTCTCTATGTCGCTCCGGTTCTCTCTCTCTCTCTCTCTATGTCGCTCCGGTTCTCTCTCTCTCTCTCTCTATGTCGCTCCGGTTCTCTCTCTCTCTCTCTCTATGTCGCTCCGGTTCTCTCTCTCTCTCTCTCTATGTCGCTCCGGTTCTCTCTCTCTCTCTCTCTATGTCGCTCCGGTTCTCTCTCTCTCTCTCTCTATGTCGCTCCGGTTCTCTCTCTCTCTCTCTCTATGTCGCTCCGGTTCTCTCTCTCTCTCTCTCTATGTCGCTCCGGTTCTCTCTCTCTCTCTCTCTATGTCGCTCCGGTTCTCTCTCTCTCTCTCTCTATGTCGCTCCGGTTCTCTCTCTCTCTCTCTCTATGTCGCTCCGGTTCTCTCTCTCTCTCTCTCTATGTCGCTCCGGTTCTCTCTCTCTCTCTCTCTATGTCGCTCCGGTTCTCTCTCTCTCTCTCTCTATGTCGCTCCGGTTCTCTCTCTCTCTCTCTCTATGTCGCTCCGGTTCTCTCTCTCTCTCTCTCTCTCTCTCTCTCCACATAGATTCTGGTTTAATGTGGTCCTAGTAATACCTAATACCTAGTTGAATTTTGTGTTGTAGTGTTAGCAGGACATTGTGTAAGAGAGGCCTTCCAGTGCCTAACAACTCTATCCTGAAATAAAGGTTTCATCATCATCATCATCATCATCTCTCTCTCTCTCTCTCTCTCTCTGCCTTTCTTGCAAAACATGTCCCTAGGCGAGACGAACAGTGCGCTATATCAAATCTTCCTCCTCCTCATCAGTTTTCTTCTGTCTGTCTGTCTGTCTGTCTCGGTGTCTCGGTGACCCCAACATTTGTAAAATAAAGTTTTTATTTTTCTCTCTCTCTCTCTCTCTGTGACCTTCTGTGACCTGAACAGTAGTAAAGTTTTCATTTCTCTCTAAGGATGCTACTGCAGCGGCGCATTTTGCTTGCAGAACTGAAAGTGCACTCTGAACCATTTGTCAACGGAAACCAAACTCCATTCTTTGTCATCTCAACTTACTTTCCAATTATAGAGATAACATCTCACGCGATTTTCAAGATCTGTAATGTTTAAAACAATCAAAAAAACAAAACAAACCCAAACACAATTATATTACAAAGATACTATGTTTAGAAGAGCCAAAAAAAAAAAAAGTTTTCCTGCGCTTTGGAGTGGTGACTTCAGTGTGGTCCTGGTCACTGAACAAGACACATCACCATGGTGGACTGCATTACAAACTTGCAACAGCAATCTGTCTCGCTCAGTGCCCAAAACAGACTGAGGTGAATTCAGACTCCGCCTGTCTTTTGCCACTGAGATTTCAGAGACGCAAAATAACGGCAGAAATATAAAAAAACCCTCTGTATCCGGGGCTGTCACAGCTTTTAAAAGACACAGTTTACAGCAGTTTGTTCCTCTTTCTCACATTTAAGAAGAAGAAGCAGGGGGGGGGGGGGGGGGGGGGAAAACCGGATGATTTTCCTGTACCTAAGTCACCGCGGCTCGGATCTATAAGGCTTTTTTGGCATTTCAAGGACGGACGCGAGCCTGGTCTTCGCTTCAGTCGTTTGCTTTTTTGGTGGTGGTGGTGGTGGTGGTGGCGGTGGTGGGGGGGTGGGTTTTTTTTTTTTTGATTGCTACCAGCAAGAGTGCAAACCCATCAGCCTTGCACTGTAAGTATTTCAAGACGCACTTCACAAGGTTGCGAAAAGTGCGGGTTTCGTTTAGAAAGAAAACATTCTGTTCCCCATTTCAAAAACAAAAACAAGAAGAAAAAAAATGATAAAGAAAAAAAAAAAGAAGTTTGGTTTGGTTACGTTGGAAAACGTTTTGAAATGTTCACGGATGTACTTTTTAAGGTTTTAGCGCAACACAGATTGGCAACGTTGCTTGGTTGGTTGTGTTTGAGGTTAACGTCCTTTTCCACCACATAAGGGTGACATCAAGGCCGGATGGGGCAACGATGAAAAAGCCACCACACATTGTTGGCTCCCAGCTGGTATACGACCTCACGATCCGAGAACTGACAGTCCAGCGATCTGCCACCTTGGGCTACAAAGCACAGATACGGATTTAAAAAAAAGGCTATATATTCCTATTGAACTTTTTTTTTTTAATTCTGATTCCTATCAAACTTATAACGCTGAGCATGATCCCCTAGAGATGCAGGGAGCCGGGGTGGTCGAATGGTAGAGCGTTGGACTTCTATTGATCGGGTCGTGAGTTCGTATCCCGGCTGGGGCCAAATATTTGTGCTGGCTTTTTCATCGGTGCCCCGTCTTTGATATCACCCGTATGTGGTGGAAAAGGACGTTAAACCCCCAAACACCCCCCCCCCCAGAAATGTTTTAAAATTCACCTCCCAAACTCACACAAAAATCCAGCAGCCAGAGACTCAGGTGTAGGGTAAATCTAAACAATTCCTATATTCCACTTTTTTTTTTGCAATGCCAGCAGCGACCACCTGCCCCCCTCATTCTTTTGTCGTCTGCTAGCTCTTGTGCCGGCCGCGCATGAAGGCAAACTGTCCACAATCCAGGCTCACTTTTCACTTGTTTGTGTCCTGAGGAAGGCGAAAGCCGAAACGTTGACCCGTGCCGTCCTTTGTGAAAGTTAAGTGCTTTCTGTCCCTTTTATGTCGCTTTTATTCATTTTTCATTGTTTTCACTACTACCTGGCATGAAACTTGTTTACAGAGCCAACAAACGGCCTCAGATTGTCATTTGTTTTTGTTGTTTTTACTCTGCGCACAGTTTAAAACGGGGCGAAAATTCCGTGCTATATTTGGCGGAATTAGTACATGCCCAGGAAGCGGTTAGTGCCGTATACACCTGTAAACGCCCGAGGAAAACAGTGCTGGCTGATCCGCAGCTCAGTCCAGCTTCCGTTCGACTGAGATTCGGTTAGACAGAGTGGCTAAATCGGTAATCGTTAAGAACAGGCCGGGTGTGTGTGTGTGTGTGTGTGTGTGTGTGTGTCCAGGCTACAGGGGCTGTCCGCCGCCTGAGATGGCAGGTGGACACGCTAACATGTCAAGGAGACAGCACAAAGAGTGCAGCGGGGTTGAACAGCGCGCCCGTGCCGTGTCCCAAAATAGCCAGCGCTACCATGCTCACGGATCGTTTTGAGCGATTTTCGTGGTATCCATGGCCTCGTTAGCTTAAAATACCACCCTGAGAGCGCCCTGTCGTGTTTACACTTGGACAAACCGCTCCGAAAGCGCACCGCTCTCAGTCTATCTACAGTGGGTAGTCTGAGGGCGCTCTAACTTAGGGCGCTTTCGTCACGTCACGTGGGACCCTGTGTCACCGTAGCAACAGGCCATTTTTGGAAATGGCGAAAGATCTTTTTTTCTGCCAGGCATACAAAAAACACGTGCTTTCTGGGCGCTGCCATCTTGAATATGTCACATTCCTCGAGAGCACGTGACATATCAGCTCCACTTCCACGATTGTGTAATGTAAACGCCGTGGAGCGCTCTCAGTACGGTGCGCTTTAGGGGCGCCCTCAGAGCGCTCTGTAATGTAAACGCCGTGGAGCGCTCTCAGTACGGTGCGTTTAAGGGGCGCCCTCAGAGCGCTCTGTAATGTAAACGCCGTGGAGCGCTCTCAGTACGATGCGTTTAAGGGGCGCCCTCAGAGCGCTCTGTAATGTAAACGCCGTGGAGCGCTCTCAGTACGGTGCGTTTTAGGGGCGCCCTCAGAGCGCTCTGTAATGTAAACGCCGTGGAGCGCTCTCAGTACGGTGCGTTTAAGGGGCGCCCTCAGAGCGTTCTGTAATGTAAACGCCGTGGAGCGCTCTCAGTACGGTGCGTTTAAGGGTAAACGCCGTGGAGCGCTCTCAGTACGGTGCGTTTAAGGGGCGCCCTCAGAGCGTTCTGTAATGTAAACGGGACCCATCATCACACGACTTGGACACCTGGGCAGTGACAGCGGCTGTACTGCTGGCAATTCTCAATTGTCACTAATTACAACAGACGTGTCTCCATTTGCGCATGACATCGGGGCGGTCGGTGGTCTAGTGGTTAAGAGACTTGTCACCAATGCGAGAGGTCAGGGGTTCGAGCCCCACTCGGGGCAAAGAATTTTTCCTTCTCGTATGTGGCACCGTTCATTCGGGCCGATCGTCGGGGGTTCTCTCCGGGTACTCCGGCTTCCTCCCCCTCTGCTTTGGAAATGTTCAGCCCACCAAGTTTGAAAAATAAATGCATATCTAAATTCCGAAATTTAAATAGCTGAGCTGACCCTTCGCACCACGTGATTGTAATACGTTTATGTCCTGTGTGTGAGAGAATGCGTGTGATTCACGTGAGCGTGCGTGTTGGGTTTAGCTCGCGGCGCTTTGAGCCAAAATATTTGGGATAAAGCGCCTATATTAATGCGATTATTATTATTATTATTATTACATTTTCCGGCGTCCCTGAAAAGCCACGCACGACCACACGGGTTGTAGTCAAAACTGACGGGCGCTAGTGTCGGTGCTGCTCCGCTTCAAACGTACCACAGCTAGTACAGAGTGGGTGGGTGTTTGGGGGTTTAACGTCCTTCTCCACCACATACAGGTGATATCAAAGACAGGGCAACGATGAAAAAGCCAGCACAAATATTTGGCCCTAGTCGGGATACGAACTCACGACCCGAGCATCAGAAGTCCAACGCTCTACCATTCGGCCACCCCGGCTCCCCAGCTAGTACAGAGCACTAGTAGCACTTAGTGTTTCTGTCGGCGTGACACTGAGAATGGGGCAGACAATGACAAGGCGTGTGCAAGCTCTGTTTCAAACATACGGCTTGACGCGACACCAATCCCCGTCGACACTTTCACAGTTGAAGCGTAGTAACACCAAAAACGCTATCGCCCGTTTTGATTACACCCCGTGGGTCAGTTGCGCATCAGTTTGCCGCTGGGCTCGGAGCCGGAAAGATAGCTTTTACTTTTTTTTAACACTCGACGCTCGCTGGCATCTTGACGCGGTGTCACCACGGCCTTTGCATGCTGATTATCGTGTGACCCCAGCCACTTTTGGACAAAGCTTGGAATTCCTAGCTTATTTTGCTATTTTCTTTACCGAAAATGAGACGGGCACCTCAGGGTAAAAATTGATGCCCGAGAGTTTAAAAAAAAAGAAGAAGAAAGATCGAGATGCCTGTAATGGAACAAAGTGACATAGATCGACAGATTCTAGCACAAAAAACAAGGGGTGGGTGGGTGTTTGGGAGTTTAACGTCCTTTTCCAGCAGGTAAGGGTGATATCAAAAGACGGGGCAACGAGGAAAAGGCCAGTACAAATATTTGGCCCCAGCCGGGATTCAAACTCACGACCCAAACATTTAGAGTCCAACGCTCTACGATTCGGCGATCCCAGCCCCTCCCCCCAAAACAACAACAACAACAAAAAACAAAACAAAACAAACAACAACAAAACAAACAACAAACAAACAAAACAAAAAATAACAACAACATCGGGGAGTAAAAGCTTCAGCATCACACACACACACACACACACACACACACACACACACACACACACACACACACACACACACACACACACACACACACACACACACACACACACACACACACACACACACACACACACACAATAAACGATGATACGAAAGAGTCAGGTGACTACTAAGAACTCGTTGTCACTCATTTTTTGTCATAGTCGTCTTTAAACGGGCCGATTCCATTTTTGTTAATGCAAGTGATGGCCTGTAACAGTCTCGCTTGTGAGTACGCCGGGGGAAGAAGCCCGCATTTTTTCGGGACGTTAAACTCTAGACTGCATACTGACGATCTGAACGCCGACTGAGCAAAACTAGTCGAGTCAGTCGAATAAGTACAGTTATTTTAGTCAGTAGCATTCTCTCTCTCCCTCTCTCTTTTTAAATTCTGTTTTTTTTTTTTTTTTTTTTTTTGGGGGGGGGGGAGGGGGTATATATAAACTATACAATGACAAGGACGAAAACAGTGTGTATGCATTACAAGCGTACATGAAATAACTTGAAATATAAGACATGAAATAACTTGAAATAATTTTTTTTTTTTATAAGCAGAGTAGTACCACAGTCAAAGGAAAGGCCATAGGCAAATAGAAACCAGGCACACATATCTAAGGGAAAAAAAAAACTGGACATGTGGAGGACTGAGGACAGCAAGCATGTGCACATTATAACCGTAACTACATGTATACATATGCCTTGTAGTGTAATCTATATCTAATGAACTACGCATATGTACGCGTATTTATATATTATATTCCGCAAGGATTTCACTAAAGAACAAAGTGCGGTCTGATGATCCTCTAACAACTGATCAATTTCACCAAAATCATCGTACAGAACCTAGACTTTACAAGTGCAAAAGTTTTTGTTTAGCGTTCATGCATGCACTATACACGCACGCACACACACACACACACACACACACACACACACACACACACACACACACACACACACAGACAAGTCAGTAGCATTCTCAGCGTGCAGAGACGGAGCTCTGTGAAGCATGTTGTGTGCGGAGCGATCATTCTGTAAATTTGCATCTGCAAGTGCACAGAGAATGGCCACACCGTCACGTGGACCCGGCCGTGCCAGGCTCAGTCGCCCCCCCCCCCCCCCCCCCCTGCACCAAGTCAGTGCGAAGAATCAACGGAGCCATCGGAGACCCGAGGAGGAAGCCATTCGATCCAAGGGACATAACTTCGCAACTAAATTAGTAAAATGCAGAAATTGTCGGTAGTTCACCTTGTTTTTTGGAGGGACGTTCTGCAGGAGAGAAAGAGTGAAAACTTTATGTGTACAATTTCAGTTATAACTTTGTCTAACGTTTACGAAGATTTTCTAGCTAGACTGAAATATCAAGAGAAATTCTGATCTATGCCACGTTCACTCATTTGACGCATTAGCGGATTTCCCCAGGACTGATCACAAGTTAAAATCATTTCTCATGTTCGGGCCGCCTTTTGTTCGTGTTAAAAAAACGGAAAACTTCACTCATTTCAGCCTATTACATCTGTTTCTTTTCGAAATATTGTGCAAACTTGCCCAGAAAAGCACTCCTCAGTCGGTGTTGAATTTAATTTTGTCACGATCGAACAGAAATAAAATGAACTCAGTAAACTTTACGTGTGCGGTGTTTCCAGAATGTGTTATCAAATGCTACAGCACGTCATATTTCCTTCCCAAACACCCACCCACACCCACGTAATATTTCCTAAGTATAAATTACCCATAATGCATCTTCAAATTGGAAACCTGAAAGACAGAAACCACCATAATTATATAAGCTAATTTTTTGGGCCGGAGTCCTTTCCACCATTAAACACGAGCGAAGAGGGCAGCCCTAAATAATAATGATCAATACAGAGGGAGGGGGATTAGCGCTCACGAATCTGTATCCGTCCGTGTGTGTGTGTGTGTGTGTGTGTGTGTGTGTGTGTGTGTGTGTGTGTGTGTGTGTGTGTGTGTGTGTGTGTGTGAGACTGTGTGTGTGTGTGTGAGACTCTGTGTGTGTGTGTGTGTGTGTGTGTGTGTGTGCCACGATGTGTGTGTGTGTGCCACGATGTGTGTGTGTGTGTGTGTGTGTGTGTGTGTGTGTGTGTGTGTGTGTGTGTGTTGGTGCATGCCGAAAATATACAATCAGTGAAGAAATCTAATAATCAGACATGTGTGTGCCCGCGCAGAATGCGACTACTAGTAATAATATTGAGTATAAAATTATTTAGATTTAGACTTCACTGATACGACCCCTGATCTCAGAGGCTCTGTATGCGTCCGACACCTAAACGTTGTAGCTGCACACACACACACACACACACACACACACACACACACACACACACACACACACACACACACACAGAGCCGCGGCGAGAGAGAGAGAGAGAGAGAGAGAGAGTGAGGATTCACTGAACTGGAACAGAGGGAGAAGTTTTCTTACAGCACGTGTATCGTGTGCGTGCATGCGTGTGCATGTGCGTATCACAGTGTGTGTAAAAGTGTCGTACATAAGCAGTAATCACCACACTTACCTGAGCATGTCCGCCTTCAGGTGTCTCGTATGTTCTTCCCTCTACCGACTTCTCACTGAGAAACATTCGCAAGAATCGTGGCCTCCTCTTGAAACACATGACTGTCACGTCTTTCTTTCTCTTCTTTACCACAAAGTTCACTTTCAACGTGTCCTCTCTTTCACTATGTCAGCAGCATCAACCTTAATTGCACTGAGCAACTGAAGACAGTACAACATTGCTGAGATGTCCTTCCACGGTGTTTTTGTGTTACTGACAAAAGACGAAGGTACAAAGAATGTTGTTGTTTTTGTTGTTGTTGTTGTTGACGTCAGGTACAGACTACATCAACACAGTTTCCCATTTTCTACAAAATAATTATTCTTCGTCAATGGAAGCATATACATCAGCCCTTGCCGGGCGAGGAAACAGTTCTGCTTCGCCGGGTTGGCATCATTTATTTATACACCACTCTTGTGCTAGCGATGTGCATGGGTGATTTAAGACAAAATCATTTTTGTAATGGGATAAGGAATAATTCAGCTATTGGCGCACGCTTTGGCTTACAGTCTGTGTGTCCTGGAGGAGCCGGGGTGGCCGAACGGTTGAGCTTTGGCCTTTCAATGCTCGGGTCGTGAGTTCGAATCCCGGCTGGGGCCGAATACTGATTTGTGCTGGCCTTTTTCTCGTTGCCCCGTCTTTGATATCACCCACACATGGTGGAAAAGGACGTTAAACTCCCAAACACCCACCCCCCTCAGGCTATCACAGGTACAGAATTACAAGGTTATTCATGCTGAGTTGCGCGGTCTCGCTCGAGTGAACCTCAAAGGCAACTCAGTCACCGGCTGCCGCGTAAACTGCAGAATTTCATCATTCTGTTGCAGGTTGAACTCACAGCAAATGATCATTATCCCGTTCACGAGTGAAAACTGTTCACGCTCCCCGTCCTCAGAGATCACTGAATACACAACTAACACCGCGCGCACTCACTTCACCTCGGGCTGGTTAGTCGGAGTTTAACGTACCTGCCACACCGGTGTTTAAAGTCGGCCCTATGATCAGGTTATATGCGTTAAAGGACAGTCACTCTTACTGAACAGTTCAGCTGAACACTGTTCAATCCAGGCCTCTCATAGTGACAGGTCGGCTACGTTTGATTTGTCACTGATGGACACGCTACACAAACAGAACCAGTTTACGAAGCCGGCCAGAGGAAAGGAGCAACTTTAGGACTAAGCACGTTTTTTTTTTTTTCTTTCTTTCTTTTTCTTTCCTTTATTTCCACTCGCGCATAAGCACGGGGGCGAACTCACTGACCCTGTACTCGCCGCACGAGGTGCGAGAGCAGCGGACAACCTACGGCCGCCCTTTTTACCTCGGGAACAAAACATCCACGAAAGTTTAGTCTCTATATTCGTAATGAGTTCTGGGGCGGAGGGGGGGGGGGGGGGGGGGCGGGGGGGGGTGGGTGGGACTGCTCAGTGCTTACAAAGGTCTAAGGGAGTTTGCCAAATGAATAGCTCGTTCCTTTCGGGCACTGAAACCATTCTCGTAAGTTTTCGGCGTCTAATAGGAGAGAAATGTGACTTCCTTTGGCCGAACGCTTCGATCATTACACTACACAATAATACGACCAAGTCTTTCAAAACCAAGTAGCGTCGTCTGCTCAGTACGCGGTACGCTTCTACGAATGTAGAACAACATATACGCCAACCGGCCGAGTCACCACAACGGTTTCAGATGCTGTAGACTTAGTATAGTCCCTAGTGACTGATTCTGGTGCACGGATTAAGCGCAGATGACTGAAAAGTTTTCGGGTTGGTGGGTGGGTGTTTGACGTCCTTTTCCACCACATAGGGTGATATCAAAGTCGGGGCAACGATGAAAAAGCCAGCACAAATATTTGGCCCCAGCCGGGATCGAACTCACGACTCGAGCATTAGAAGTCCAACGCTCTACCATTCGACCACCCCGGCTCCCCGAAAAGTTTTCGGCCACGGCGTTTTTGTATGCCTGACTGACATGACACACGCACTGAGAATTAATTTTTGAGCACTCCTTAAATCTTGGATGTAGTGTTGTTCAGTGTCCGCTTTGAAGCCGGCGGCTGTGTCACGATATTCAGCATGATGCACTGCATACAGAACACACTTTACCGACACGTGGGACGCTGTTAACTATTCTGTGTAGGATCGACGAACACATTGTGGCTAACGAGGGGACGTTCGCTACACGTTGTACTGACTAGAATGTCGTCAGTCGGCCTAACGACACGTCATCAATCACCGACTGAGTATCACTCCCTTCAGTCACCACTGAGTACAGGGCGAGCATTGTAGTTAGTCGGCAGTTCAAAACCACAATACACGCGAGAAAAAGCAGGAACATATACCCTGTATCAGAAAATCAAGTCAGTTCAGCAGGCTTCCGTACTACGTACAACTACCACGCCACACATAATTGATTTAAGCCTAGCTACCACATAAACATACACGGACGCAACGAAATTGCTGACAGCAGGCGAAATAAAGCAATAACTGAATATGACTGTTGTTATACCACTCGACTGTACACTATCGCTTGAGTCGGAGAACACTTGGTTTGCTACTAACCCACTCGTAGTGAAATTCAAGAGGCCAGTTGACGTATTTACACAGGCTGTGGGAAGTTTTCACTGTCTTCACTCGAACCTCTCATGCCGATGATTTCATCCTGTGCGTTAGTTACACTGTATGATCACGTGACCCATCTTTAGTATGTGTGACTGTGTCCGGCCCGTTTGTGTCGGTGCATATACACTGAACGACATGCGGTGTACGGAAACACATGTAGCACGGGCGTAAATCAACACGGCGGAGGGTGTCCCTACCGGCGCTATAATTATCTACTTCGATTCAGAAGTGTTCACGGCGACCGCTCTCATGGATCGGTAAAACCATATTATGCCCAAAGTTCTGACGGTGATTCTTGTATGATGTGCGTGAGTGTGAGTGAGTGGTAGGCGCATTGAGTTTTATTTAAAGAAATGTGCCCTAGAAATACCATTTATTATTATTATTATTCTCAAGTGAGGCTGAGTGTTTGGGGTATGAGTACTGTGGGAATGTCTTATTAAAGCCTATGCAAAAATCGCAGTTTTATTTGAAATCTTCAGATCACTAGAAGCCACTTCAAGCCACTATTATGCGATCTGCGGCGGTCTCGGGCCTAGCGGGGAAGGCCCACGCCTTACGTAATAGTGGTTTGAAGTGGCTCTTACTGGTGTGCAACGGCTTGTTCTTTTTAACATGTCTTCAAGTTATCATATAGTGGGCAGGGGTGGTAAGGCTCGGCCGGGCTCTCTCGCGGGGCTCAGAGTTCAAGTCGTTTTGTTGTTGATAAACCGCCCCTTTGTTTCATACAAACCAACCAAAACCCAAGGAGTGTGGCCGGTGCTATTCACATTTAACTGGAAACACTCCGTCCTTCTGTTACTGTGATTCCAATTTGTCTTTGTGACAGAAAGGGCGGCATGTACCAACCAGACAACCAATCAAAATGCTGCAACAATGTCACGTGCAAGCACACATTCCAAACACGTGGCTTCACTTGACAGCAATCGTCGTCAGACGTTTGAATCGCGGTAGCACTAGAAATACTTTCCGCCGTCTTGGCTGACCCCCCGGTGATTGTAAGTCTACTCATTCAACAGGGAACTGGATCGCCCTTGTTGTTGTAGTATAGAGGGGACTAGTAAAGTAATGTAACACCATCTGTCAGCAGCATGTGAAACCTCGGTCCTGGCCTATATTTAGCGAGCACTTCACAATTCTGGTGACGCCTGGTTTCCTTTGGACTGTACAGAGTGGATCGGCTTGTGTGACTGGTCCATCACAGTCAACGATACATCAGCTGAGAAGCGTCGCAGTCTGAACCATGTTCAGGTGGTTAGGGTAGCTGCCCCCCCCCTCCCCCAACCCCCAGCCTGCCCATCAGAGCTGTCTCCACTGCAACACTCATGTGGCGAACGTTACACCCTAGCTAATCAACAATTACGGTGGTATATGGGAAGAATATTTCTCGGTGCACATTATCCATCTCTTCTGAGACGCGCAAGGCACCGCAGGGGTGGAGGACGAGGCAGTGAGAGCCTGCTCCTATGAAATGTGTGCACACCTCCACTGACCTAGTCGGAACAGTCCAGCTAAATGTCATTCAGTTCAGAGTGACAGGTCAGCCACAGTGGACTCATCCTAGACTCTTTGATCTTCGTGTCGCGGGAAGACTTCTGATGGCTCAGTGTCAGCCTTTGCGATGCTGTCACTGTGCAGGTGTACAATGCTGAACATACCAAAACAGCTCAGAACAATCTGTAAGAACTGAAATCTCAAAAGGTGGGGCTGTGAAACCGCCCCCCCCCCCCCGGCCCCAAAACAACAACCCCCCAAAACAAACAAACAAACAAACAAACAAACAAACAAACAAACAAACAAACCCAAAACAAAACCCAAAACAAACAAACAACAACAGCAACAAAAACCGACCAAACAAAAACGTAACAACAAATAAAAACCAACCAACCAACCAACCAACCAACCAACCAACCAAAATAAATCCCAAAACAAACAAACAACAACAACAACAAACAAACAAACAAACAAACAACAAAACAAAACCAACCCAAGTTTTGAAAGTCCACGCAAGCAGCAGTGATAGAATCTTGCGTGCAAGCGATCAAACCTCACGGAAGCATTCATTTTCTGTCTCGATCGTTACTGAACCACCAGGCAGTGAAAGGTTTATGTTTCCCGTCTACTGTTTTCCATCGTTCAATTTCTCCTACTGGCAGATTGAAATGGGGGAAATGTGCTCATTCAATCGTGATTTCGCTGACCAAACAGCTGCGACACTCATTGAAAGTTTAAAGTCAGGAAGTAAAAGTTCAAACTCTGTGACACACATTAAAAGTTAAAACAAATTGTGACACACATTGAAAGTTTAAAATCTGTATGACACATTGAAAGTTTAAAATCTGTGACACACATTAAAAGGTTAAATTCTGTGTGACACACATTCGAAGTTTAAAATCTGTATGACACACATTCGAAGTTTAAAATCTGTGACACACAGTGAAAGTTTAAAATCTGTGTGACACACATTCAAAGTTTTAAATCTATGTGACACACATTCAAAGTTTAAAATCTGTGTGACACACATTGGAAGTTTAAAATCTGTGTGACACACATTCAAAGTTTAAAATCTGTGTGACACACTATCAAAGTTTAAAATCTGTGACACACATTGAAAGTTTAAAATCTGTGTGACACATTGAAAGTTTAAAATCTGTGACACACACATTGAAAGGTTAAAATCTGTGTGACACACATTCAAAGTTTAAAATCTGTATGACACACATCCAAAGTTTAAAATCTGTGTGACACACACTGAAAATTTAAAATCTGTGTGACACACGTCGACAGTTTAAAATCTGTGTGACATACTTTGAAAGTTTAAAATCTGTGACACACAGTGAAAGTTTAAAAGTTTAAAATCTGTGACACACATTCAAAGTTATAGCAGTAACTGTTCAAAATGAATGCGCAACTGGTACATGGTCTGCACTGAGCAATCTCTCCATTTTCATCTGAATACTGAAGCGAGCAGTTTTGCCTCGACGAATACAATACAGCTTTTTTTTTCTCTCTCATCCTTTTGGAATTTGGATGGAGTTTTCCTTTCAAAATCACGTGCAGACTTGTTTACTGAGCCTGTCCCACCCTCGTGTACACACGCACGCACAAATATCAAGTGTGCACGCTAAAAATCCCTCGTCCATAGGCTGGCATAGGCCGTGACCAGTGGCGTGGAAAACAGAAATACTGTCGCACGCACCAGAGTGAATAGCTGGGTGGAGGTTGACGCATAAAGTAGCTCTTAGCGGCAGCAGGCTTTCACTGCTTCGTCCCCCAGCTCTGCGACGCCGTGAGCATTTCAGAAGTGATGAATATGTGCGCCGAGGAGAAGTCTACCATACCATACCATACCACCACTAAGACACCAGGGCCCGTATGCAGAACGAGGTTAATTTAACCTACGGCTACGGGCCTAACCCAGACCAGGACAAAAGAAACCCCAAAACAAAATTAAATAAAAAAGGAAGCGAAGAAAGAAAGACACAAATCCTTCTATAACGGCTTAGGCACCATGGTGGAATGGACCTGCCTCTTGATTTACAACAAAAAACAACAGAACATTTAACACTTGAGCTAGTTTAGTTCGAGGTTAGACTCTAACCCGGGGCTAAACTCCCTAACCCTATTACATGCGGGCCCTGGAGGGTCGGAAAATAAACATGAAACTTGCAGAGTGACAGCGTCTGTAATGCTGGCACTGAGCCAACTGAAACGTACTCGATGACGCGGCGACCACACTGAGCGCTCCAGTAGTGTAACAACAGTCGCAGAATTGGAAAATGGGACCGCTCGCGCAAACTGAGTGTAAACAACATTGTATCGCATTAAGAGCTGTACTAATCATCAAGAAAGAGTATTTCGAGCGTACAGGCGCACTCACGGGCGAAACTGTTCCAAACTATAAGTTGGCTTAGCAAAGATGGAATTAGTTCGCTCAAAAAACGTCTACAGGCTCATTATTTCATGTAGATGTACCTGACAGCGAGCAGGTGGGTGGGTGTTTGGGAGTTTAACCCCCCGTTTTCCACCACGTATTGCTTAAAGACGGGGCAACGAGAAAAATGCCAGCACAAACATATGACCCCAGCCGGGATTCAAACTCACGAGCATCGCAAGTCCAAAGCTCACCCATGTTACTATTCGTACCACTGAAAGCAACCGTGATCAAAACCTTTGAATGGTAACAGCACCGTTTGACTCTCCGCCCATCCTCTTGGTGACCGGAGCACACAAAACGAAAATTACCACGCGAACTTTGTCACAGTTCTCATTGCCCTGCGGTCATGTGTCACAGCAGGTAATTAGGATTTGGATCAAGTTATAACGGGATTTCGGAAGACAGGTGATCCAGTGCTGAGGTAATGGTGGAAAAAAAGCCTGGAATTGAAGCAGCAGATTTCGGCCATTTGTTCCGCGCGACGTGGGGTTAGTAGGGTAGACTTGACTTTTGCGGTTGAGAGGGGAGAAGTGGGTCGAATCGGGGAGGACAGTGTGTGTGTGTGTGTGTGTGTGTGTGTGTGAAGGGGGCGGGAAAGGGGGGGGGGGCGAGGTTTTGTGGATGAGAGGGGCGAAGTGGATCAAATCGGGGATCGTGTGTGTGTGTGTGTGTGTGTGTGTGTGGAGGGGGCGTGAATAAGGGGGGGGGGGGGGGGCGCCCTCCTGTGGCGAGTTAATGTCTTTCCACAACGGTGCCCCGGGTGTTTTTTTTTTTTTTTTTTCTCGGCAAATAACTGAGACAGGTGATCCAGTGCTGAAGTAATGGAAAAAAGCTTTGGTTTCAAGCTGTCGATTTCGGCCATTTGTTCCCTGAGACTGTGTCATCCAGATTATTATGTCTGTCATCAAAATTTGCGAGGATAGTACGTGTGTGTGGGGAGGGGAGATGGGGGTGGGGGGTGAGTAGGGTAGAGTATAGCGGATGGGAGAGTGGGAGGGTGAGTTTTTGAGAGTTTAACGTCCTTTTACACCGCGTAAGGGTGACATCAAAAACGGGGCAACGAGGAAAAGGCCAGCGCAAATATTTGGCCCCAGCCGGGATTCGAACTCACGACCTTGCGGCTGGGAAAGGGGAAGTGGGTCGAATCGGGATGTGTGTGTGTGTGTGTGTGTGTGTGTGTGTGTGGCGGAGGCGGAAATGGGGAAGGGGGGGGGGGCGTTTTATGGCGTGAATTTCTTCCCACAACGGTACCCCGGGTATAATTTCTCAGCAAAAAGCTGCGAATCATATTTCAGCAGGCAAACGCAAAACGAGTTTATGCTGAATCAAACAGACCAGTAAATATGGCACGCCGCGTCTTTCTCATGCTAATGTGTTGTACAAATTACCACTCAGGTCTGCTCTGAATTCGAATGTGAGTGTGTGCGCACATCTATTTCACGGACCAGTAAAGCTTTTTTTTTTTTTTCCCCAAACGCCAGCATCGCGGTAACATCGTTTACAGCTGCACCTTCGCGAACAAATATGCGGGGGTGATGCAAACTTTGTTCGGCGTCTTTTTCTGTCGCTAGTCAGGCGAGTACTGCTTGTCCTTAAAATTCCTTTTGAACGGCTTGGGCGGGGTGCGTCCAAATGGTGCGAGGACGTGCGAGAACGTTCTAGGACGGTGCGAGGACGATTTCAAACATAACAAACAATTGAAGTAATGATACAAACGATGTATTTGTGGTATTTGTATGTCAAAATACACAAACACATCTTCTGTTTCATTATTTCAATTATTTGTTATGTTTGAAATCGTCCTCGCACGGTGTCGCTCATCCTCGCACCTTTTGGACGGACCGCTTGCGGGACCAGACAAACCAACCGTCTCCTACATTCATTCTATGTCAGTCGATGAAATACTGACTCAAGATACACACACTGCGTGTACACCAGGCGTAGCCATACACGATTAACTCTTTAAAGCCCGAGCTCGGCGACCACCCCCTACCCGCTAACCATAAGACTGATCAAACACTGATCACATCAGTAGGAGTCACTTCAAGCCTCAACTCCACACACGAGACCGCTCCAGATTGCGTAATAGTGGCATCAACTGGCTTCTAGTGATCTGAAGATTTTCAGTAAAATGCGATTTTTCATGGGCTTATAGGAGTTAAAACTGAAGTTCTGTGCCAGCCGACTTTTACCGAAATGTGCCAAATTTACTATAGCCGAACAGTCGACTGTAGCTCAAGATTGTTTTTTCTTTTTGTTGGTTGGATTTTTGAGAATATAGAATCCTTTTTCTACCACATGAGGGTGATGTCAAGGACGGAGCAACAACCAAAAAAAAAAAAAACCCCAAAAAACAACAACAACAACAAACAAACAAACAAAAACACAAAAACCCACAAACCTCTGGCTCTCATCAAACCCACGGACCAAGCTTTGCAAATCGAACGTTTCACCAGCTCGATTGTCCCGCCCCCTCTCCCCTCTTGTCCACGATAGGTTTCACCACTCCGGCTTTTAAATCTCCCAGTCACTCAGTCCTCCCTCGTGAGGTGACAGCAATCAACCTCCATCAGGCTTTGTCTGTCTGTCTGTCTGTCATTGCTCTTTCACACTAACTACAGTGAGTTGTGTTGAGTATGCCCGGCCAAAACTACAAACGATAAAACCGCACATATACAGCCTTCCCCAAAAGTTAAAGACCACTTGCAAATATCATTCAACTTTTGTCGTGGTAGCATGCTGGTGTAGTGCTGAACATCGCTGAAGAGGTGGCTTATGTAGGCAAACAAATGAGCACAGTTCATAACCAGGGATGCATTCTTTGACCTGCATCTCATTTTTTGCCGTGCAGAAAGCCCCAGGTATCGCTCACTGAACACTGAAACTCGGTCTAGTTTTGCCGAAATAGCAGATTTTCAAACGCGCCAAGCATGCTGTGTGACGCGCACGTGCCATCCACACAGTGGTCGCCATGTTCACTAATTACCCCTTAACCTTGCTACCGAATTTTACGGGAAAAATCTTATTCGTTTATTTTTTTCTGATTTATTGAAACTGTCACCCATTATGTTGACGGGTCCTTAACTTTTTGTGAAGACTGTAGTTTGACGCTTGCATTGTGAGCCTTCCCAAACTAACTGCCTCCAATTTAGTGCTGATACTGAATGCCAAAAGCCGCAATTCGACTGATCCGCTCTAGATACGGCAGTCCGCGAGCAAGTATGTTTACACTGAAACACAAGCATTGTAATAAAATCTACTCTTTTGCGTATTACTGTTGCTTCCCCTCACCGGCGGGTCAACGCTCCTCTGAGAGTCGCTCATGCAAAACAGTCACGGTCCAGAACACCAACAGGTGGAAACTGCTTTTTATGGGTCTTAGTGACAAAGGCGCGGCTGGGGGTACGGGGACTGGAAAACTATACTGCTAGAGTGAGTTGATAACTGACTAAACCTCAATCTAAATCTCAAATCACCCTTACCTAACATGTCAAAATAAACAGGAAAATGTGTGGGAAACAGTATTTTGGGCACATTGTGGTCGGACACCCCGAAACACTACGACAGTAATCATTGTTAGTCCGAGTACAGTATAGGGGACAAACCAAAAAAACACCTCAGCCGTGAGGTAGCTGCGCACTGTTCCTAACTTGTGTTTTACACCAAAAAACCGCGTGATTTTTCGGCTTAGGCCCAAGACTGGAGCAGGACTATTGCGACAAACGTGTCTTCCCACATCAAACCAACGAGGGTGCGCCGATGTTTTGAGGTTTAAACCTTCGGCCCGTAGCCTGGGGGATTT
>JACVVK020000091.1:927500-935000 GCA_018292915.2 Batillaria attramentaria
TTTGGAAACACTCGGTGATGCACGGATGAAGATATGTGCATGCTCACACTGGCGTATTTCTGGTTTAAACAGTTTTATTCGTTTTGAACAAATATACATATGCACTTTCACACAATTTTCACGAGGCGGAGCACAACAAGTCAAAAAGTTATAAGTGTGCTCATAAAATACAGAAAACATGTGCCGCGGAGACGTCAAATACAGTAAGTTATGGTAGGACAGATAACTATAGAGAAAGAGATAGGCAGAAAGGGGATAGAGAGAATGGCCAATACGTACTGTACAAAGTAAGATGCAGTGGGGAACTGTGATATCAACGCTGGCAGCGGGTTGGCGACTGCTAATCGTAATCGGAATTTAGGTGTCAAAGTGATTTGATATTTCTATAAAGTGCTGTACAGTTTCAAAAAGATTTATATTATCATTCAAAGAAAGACTGAGATTCCCTCTCAAGAGGGTGTCGACGTTGTAGTTATATGGAAGAGTTGATATTGTTTGAGTACGTGCATTATTAAAGAGAGGACAATCCATAAGAAAGTGGGCTGGGTCTTCAACAACATGGCCGCATGCACATGAGCGGTCTTCAGATAAATGTCCCTCCGGCGTATTTCTGACTTTACTGGCGTGAGAACTATCGTCGTCGAAACGTTTGAGCGGAGTAGCACCAGAAACGCACGGGTCCATTTTGCCTACACCCCCGTGTGGACATGAAGGAGTCTGTACTGATTGGGAAATAGGACAGTGAAGGGTGTATGCGTGTATGGGGGTGCACCGTGATGGTCATTTCATTTTAAAGACGTCTGTACACATTTTAGTCACCATCCTCTCCACTTACACAACTAACAACTCTGCCTGTGTGACACTGGCGATTGTTACTGGGATGCAGTGTGTGGTCAGTCATACCGACAACCAATGTCTTTCATCAACGAGATCGTTCACACGAAGTGAATATCAGTATGCGAGTCAAATACATGTATAAAGAAACGTGCACTCGAGACGACTATAACCATATCAGTATGCCCAAGAGTCCCGGCACACAGTAACGGTCGTAAATATTATCTAAGGGGTAAAACCTTCGTGTATAGAATATACATAACCCACGCGCCACCAACTAGAATGCAGCTGACCCGAGCTGATGTCCTGACCAGAGCTTTCTGACCGAGAGTGAGCCCAATTCAGTCTAGCACATCGGAGAACTGACAGAGAACAATCTTTTTGAGTGCAGAAACGTTGAGCTACAGTCGTAACAGCGACAAGAGAGGAAAAAAAAGGCAAATACCAACACATACTGTCACCTGCATCTATTATCTACAATTATCCGGCCATTGCTGTGTGTGTGTGTGTGTGTGTGTGTGTGTGTGTGTGTGTGTGTGTGTGTGTGTGCGTGTGTGTGTGGTGTGTGTGTGGTGTGTGCGTGTGTGTGTGTGTGTGTGCGTGTGTGTGTGGTGTGTGTGTGTGTGTGTGTGTGTGTGTGTGTGTGTGTGTGTGTGTGTGTGTGTGTGTGTGTGTGTGTGTGTGTGTGTGTGTGTGTGTGTGTGTGTGTGTGTGTGTGTGTGCAGTGTGTGTGTGTGTGTGTGTGTGTGTGTGTAACTGACGGGGAAGTTTGCGTCACCCAACCCATATCTCAGCATACAAAGGACATGCCACCTTATCAACTCAATATTCATGCTAAGACACGCTGGGATGCTTGCTGCGCACTGACATAAAAGTAAATTCTTTTCTGCACTTACCTTCAGGTCAGAAGTGTAGCCCAGGGGAGGAAACTCACCTACAAAACGCATGCCATAATAAAAGTCATCTCCCTTTAACCACAAGCATGAGTGTCAGTTCTGCTTCCGGGGATAGAGAGAAAAACAGTTAGTACAACCATTCGACTACAGCACATTGAATATGAAGCAAAAGTACTGTTCTTGGCAGGGTACATATATTAGGGTATAATATTTAGTACGTGTGTGTGACGTTCAAGTTAATTGTTACAATTTAAAAACTGGGGAAACTATGCACGAATATTGAGGAAAAATCAGTTTCAAGCCCAAGAATGGAATTAAAATAAATCGAGGGAGTGTAACACCAGGACAAGCGTATCACTTCAAGGGAGACGAACAGGGAAACAAGCAAAGCTCTGTTTACAAGACCAAGAGTTAGATCCCTTAATGCAATAATGTGACCGTGTTGATCTGTTACTGTTAGGGTGTGCCCTACTTCGACAGGAAAAGTCTGGAAAACTTTCAGTCACGAGAAACTCTTCAAATAAAGAGATGTTTACTGAGAAGTTATTTGTCGTATCTGGAATGCGCATAGCACTATGATTCCCGTGCACTAAAAACAACAACAAAAAACCAAACAAACAAAGAAACAAACACACAAACAAACAGTATATTTTCTGGTTCAGTGTTTGTTTTCGGGAAATTTAGTCGATTTAGCTATTTCTAACCTTTCCTCACATGCTCTCGAATAACCGCACCTGCCTGGCACTATTTGGACGGTCCCTCAATCCCTATAACATTGTTCCTCGTGCTTTACGTGCCGGGCGAGTTTACCCACCGTGTTCATGCGAGCACTGAGGTTCTCATGGCTTTCATGTCTAAGCAGGACACACCCTCAAATGATCAAACATGGGGTGCAACAAACATGGGGCAGGATGGAAGCCTCCGGCGTCATCAGACTTACGTGTGCCTGACGCAAGTGCTCGAGGTCAGCGGCGAGTTTGTTGGTGGCCCTGTTGAGGGGACTCCGGTTGACGCGGTCACTGAACAGAGCGATCGAGTCACGACGCACGTGCGCGGCCACTGTCTTGCTGATGCTGATGTCGCTCTCGGCGGCGGACTCCAGTGTATCCTGGGAAGGTCTGTGGGTTTAAAGGTCAAGATATGCAAGAATGAATTTTAGTGCTTCAAATATGAAATAAACATGACGATGATGAAAAAGAAATTCATTCAAACGTTCTCTTAAACGTCAAACGTCATTATCTCCCCCCCCCCCCCCCGGTCCCGCTCCGATCCACCCCTACCTTCTACACGTTGCTATCAGCCGCGAATTACTCGTTGTTGCTTGTGCGACTTACAGCCACAAAATTAATAACTAACCGGCTCTACACTTCGCCACACCAAAACCCCCTTCCCCAACTCCTTCAACCACTCCTTACCCTCCCCCTCCCCACTCCCCCCTCCCCCTCCCCACTCCCCCCCCCAACCCCCTTACCATTTCCGTTTCCCCCCTCTTTTCATGTTTTCTTTCAAATCACTTTTCTCTGCCGTCCTCATCAGGCCACGTATTGCACACATCCGTAAACACCCGTAAACAACTGAGTACCTTCGAGCGTTGTCCACGCGGTGCAGGTCGGGAGCGGATCTGATGGCCGGAAGTCCGTTGAAGCGTCTGGAATGGTAGATGTCCGCCTCGTCGTCCAGAAAGTGGTCCGGGACGAAGCCCTGGTTGGTGAAGTCGAATGAGATGCGTTTACCTGCACTACCTGCTGAACCGTTGCGACTCACCTGTCTGTCAACACAAAATACAATCCTCTGACAAAGCCACCACAAGTTCTTAACTTTCAAAGCTCACATCTGGAGGGTGGGGTGGGTGTTTGGGGGGTAGGGGGGGGGGGTTAACGTCACATACGGGTGATATCAAAGACGGGGCAACGATGAAAAAGCCAGCACAAATACTTTGACCCCAGCCGGGATACGAACTCACGACCCGAGCATGAGAAGTCCAGCGCTCTACCATTCGGCCACCCCGGCTGCGTGTGACAGGCAAGCACAAGCAAATAGTTATAATTATTGTGCGTACGTTTTTTTTTTTTTTTTTTCAGAATTAAAACAACAGCAATAACAGCTTGGGTTTACCTTTGATACTTTTCACAAGCTTCCATCCAAATATGAGCCTAGAATTTGAAAATAGGGTGTGGGAGTAGCTTTGCCCTAGAAACTAATTCAAATCACTTTTGTTTGGTCACAAGTCGGTTGGAAGAGGAGGTTGGGTGGGATGGGTGTTTGGGGGTGTAACGTCCTTTCCACCACATAGGGTGATATCAAAGACGGGGCAACGATGAAAAAGCCAGCACAAATATTTGGCCCCAGCCGGGATTCGAACCGCGGAGGAGGAAAGGGGAGAAGGGTGAAAAAAAGACCTTAACAAACAGATAATAAAACAAAACAAAAACAAATCCTCATTAAAAACGACAGGAAAGCGTCCAACTGTGTGATTTTGTATAAACATTCCAACTTGAAACATGATGTTGCCGCTGTGGATCTAACAGGACTAATATTTTTGTCGTCTGCTTCTGATCACTCAGTGCGGACTTTGAGTGTTAGTTTGTTAAGCAAGTAAAAGCGACATAAAAGGGACAGAAACCACTTAACTTTGACAAAGGACGGCACAGGTCAACGTTTCGGCTTTCGCCTTCTTCAGGACATAAACAAATGGGACATAACTTCAACAAACAAACAAAAGGTAACTCTGCGGACGTACTGACATACACGGCGCGGGGGAAAAAAACAAACAAAAACAAAACGGTGGGCGAGAAAAGGACCAGAAAAAATAGGCGAAAGCCGAAACGTTGACCTGTGCCGTCCTTTGTCAAAGTTAAGTGGTTTCTGTCCCTTTTATGTCGCTTTTACTTGCTTAACTTGTAACCACTTCGTAGTCATTACCGTTTCCTTTTCTGTTAGTTTGTTTAGGGACAGACCTTGGCACGACAGGTGGCGGGGTTGGAGAGGAAGCGGTTGACGTGGGACTGCGGATCTGTGGCGTGGGGGCCACTCCAAATCGACGCTTGTGGGACGGGATGTTACCCAGGTAGTTCTCCTGGAACTCCTCGTCACTCAGCGCCACGTCAGCCACGAAGTTCGACTCAGGGTCCTCGCTGTCCGTCGGTGTTGTGGTCTCGTGGGAGTATCTCTTGCCACGTGAGGGTGGCTCCGGTAAGCGTCTGGCACGTGCTGCAGGATCTTGCTCTGGGTTTTCTGGGATCGTCTCCACGGGGGATCCTGTCTCGCGAGAGAACCTCCTGATGTGAGGATGAGGGGAGTCGCTGTATCCGTCAGAGTCGGTGGACGTGCTGCTGACTCTCAGGAGAGGTTCCCGAGAAATCCTCCGCGGTGTAGGTGACAGATCAGTAAACGCTTGATTGTCATGGCCAGATGAAACGTCGAGGATGAGCTCACGAGACCGTTTCCGATATTTTGGGGAAGGCGCGCGAGGGGCTTCAGCTCCGTTGACTGGACCGTGGTTGTCTCGGGGACCGTCTGGAGAGAGGTGTTGGTATCCTGGAGATCCTTCAGCTCCAACGTCCACGCGCAAAGTTTCGACAGCACGTTCCCTCGCTCCGTTCCTGGCCAGTCTCTCCGGGGTGAACACCAGGGAGTTAGGGCTTCGAGCACGAGGCGGAGGGGACTGAAGATGATCGTTATTCCTTTCTAGAGAGATTCTACGCCGAGGTGATGGAGGAACCTGAGTATTCTCCCTTCTCTCTTCTACGTCGTTGTTCACGTTTACCACGACGTCAGGAGGGTATTTCTGGTCCCTCGGGGGTTTCTCCGGAACATCTTCTCTAGCTCTGCTGCCATTGACGTCTTCTTCCTGGCTAGTGGACGAGATCGGGCGTCGCCGATTTCTTCGGTTTTTGCTGACCCAGTCCTGGTTCTCCTCATCGACTGCAGAACCGTTACTGTTGGGTCTTCTTGCTCCAGCTTCTCCAAGTTGCTGGTCACTAGGCGATGCAGATGGAGACGTCGGTGACCTTGCCTTTGCGCGAGCTGCCTCGGCAGGTCGTGTCGGGCTGTTGTTCTCGAGGCCTGAGTCCGGGGAGTGGGGACGGGAGGTGGCTGGGGGAGTGGGAGGTGTGCCGCTTTCAACAGAATCTGAGGCTCCCAGGTAGAACTGCAGCCTTTCGCCGCCTCTGTACATTCTGAAAAACAAAACAAAAACATGAATGATTACTTCAACACTCACCTGTCAGTCAGTGAGGAACCATTGTGCTGATCGACCAGTTAACTACCAGACAAGTATTTGTGTCATCGTCTTAGTGACGTCACTAGTTGTAACAGCTGGTTTTTTTTCATGTAGCTCAGTTTTACTTCGGGTCCGGCTGGTCTATCATGTTCATGTTATCATCTTTGTGAACTTTTATGTATGGTAAACTTTATATATGTTTGTAACATGTAGGGGAGCCGGGGTGGCAGAAGGGTAGAGCTTTGGACTTCCAATGCTCGGGTCGTGAGTTCGTATCCCGGTTGGGGCCAAATATTTGTGCTGGCTTTTTCATCGTTGCACCCGTCTTTGATATCACCCGTATGTGGTGGAACAGGACGTTAAACTCCCAAACACCCACCCCACCCCTTGTAACATCAGGGGCGCCGGAACCGGGGGGGGGGGGGCAGGGGGGGCAGCTGCCCCCCTTGTACCCAAGCAGGGGGGGCAAGAGTGTCTTTTTGCCCCCCCCCCCCCCCTAGAAAATCAGGTGACTATGGCAGGAGGGGGGGGGGCAAAGCCATGGTTTTGCCCCCCCCCCCTTTCCCCTACCTCTCCCCCTACCCCTCTTAGTGCTCTCTCCCTCATCCCACCCAACAGAGAACTTCTGTTTTTGCGGACCGAAGGCTGTCCGCTCCTCTTATTGCCCCCCCCCCCCCCCCACACACACACACTTTTCACTTTTTTCGGGCAACGTCCTGGTTCTTAAAGGTTTTTTTGTCTACGCAGCATTTGATCGCCGCCCCCCCCCCCCCCCCCCCCGCTTTTCACTTTCTTCGGGCAACGTTCCCCCCTCCGAGATTCTGCCCCCCCTCCCCCCAACATCTTCCGGCGCCCCTGAACATGTATGTATGTGTATACGTATGTATAAATGTATCATGTGAGTACTACTGTTTCATACGTGTATCACCGTCATCATGATCATGATGTGTGTAAGAATATATGGAGACTGTATGTGTGACTGTGTGTATGTAACGGTTTTGCTATTGTAGGGCGCCCAGAGCTCCAGCGCAGCAGGAGGTTGGGTGCCATACAAATCCTCATTCTTCTTCTTCTTCTTCTTATCACTCACTCACTCACCCACTCACTCACTCACTCACTCACTCACTCACTCACTCACCCACTCTATGTACCTGAACTTTACGTAATTATAATTCCAGATTACAACCAATTTCTACACTTGCAAAAGTTGTGGAGATTTGTTTTGTTGTAGATAGACACACACACACACACACACACACACACACACACACACACACACACACACACACACACACACACACACACACACACACACACACACACACACACACACACACACACACACACACACACATCGGCCAGACTGACAATGAATTCGTTTAATGCAACGTGCAGACGAGTGATCATTGGCTAAAGTCGACAACGGTGCTTTCGCCACAGTCTATTTCACCCGTCAGCAGCCCTCTCCGGAAGGTTTTCCCGGCCACATAGCCATAACATTTGTGTCTGTAATTGTTACACCGATGTAACCTAGACATTATCTTGGAC
>JACVVK020000091.1:942500-965000 GCA_018292915.2 Batillaria attramentaria
TCCACGGGCCCGCCCTTTAGAGAATCATTGCCGACTGGAATCATCACCACATACCACGAGCCTGCTTGACTTCGTTCCATGCAACCAGATGGAAAGTGTATGTATCTGTTCGCTTAAAATAGCGGAACGGACGGACGGACGGAGAGAGAGAGAGAGAGAGAGAGAGAGAGAGAGAGAGAGAAGATGATGATGATGATGATGATGATACGTTTTTTATTCAGGATAGAGCATTTAGGCATTGCTGCCTATCTTACATGCTGTCCTGCATGAGAGAGAGAGAGAGAGAGAGAGAGAGAGAGAGAGAGAGAGAGAGAGAGAGAAAGAGAGACAGAGAGACAGACAGACAGACGGGGACGCGGACAGACAGAACACTGAACCGAACGCTACCGTTTTGTCAGTCACAATGCTTTTGATGTCATTACTGGATGCGTTTTGACGGTAGGTATTTCAGTGGGCTGTTAAAGACGAGTGTGTGTGTGCGCGCGCGCGCGCGCGCGCGCGTGTGTGTGTGTGTGTGTGTGTGTGTGTGTGTGTGTGTGTGTGTGTGTGTGTGTGTGTGTGCGTGCGTGCGCTTTTAAATCTCTACACGTAAAAGATAAGTCACGTGGAAAGAGGAACCCCCTTCTTCACTTGAGATTTGAAATTACAATGACGTCGTGTGAGCACCAGGAAGTTTGTTTTCCCACACTACTTGTGTTCTGAGTAACCAGGAAAGGTCATGTCGACACGCGTGACGAAAGCGAGTTCAAGTTGTATAAGGAAAAAATGACATCGACTTTACCCAGACACCCCATCTAGAAGTATTTCATACGCATTGAAATCCAACTTGACATGCAAGGAAATGGTGTTTGGTAAGGTAGAAAAGTCTGAATTAAATGTTAACATCTGTTGTCAGTTCTTGTACTCGATTCTCATAGCATTGCAGTAGGTATATTTCTTTACAACATTAACGTCGATCACGATCTTATCTTCACTGGTTGTATGACATTTGTAACCATCTGATGGAAGGCTATATTCTTTTAACTACGTTATTGTCCCTTTCGGGAAATTCGGATATTCTCCCGAGGTAAGCGCGTCGCCGCGGCGCAGCGCCATCCAACCAACCTATCCTATTGTTTTGTGATTTTGTGATTGTGGTTGGTGGAGGAAAGCCGGATAACTCGGAGAGAAACCCTCGATGAGCAGCCCGGTAGCCAGGAAAAACCGGTATCACATGATTATCTCAAGCTCGACCTGGGCTCGAACCCTGACAGCGGTGACGGCCGTTCAGTAGCGAATCTAGACGCGCTACCTATTAGTCTACTGCCCACTCCAATAAGACTTATAATTATCTAAAGCCATACAAGCGCCTAATGCTTGATTTTTACGCTAGTCTTTTTTTTTTTGTCGTTACACACAACACGCTAAACTCTTTCTCTCTTAATCCGTGCAACAAACATCAAAATTTGTAGATCATTATCAACCATCGGACGGAAGCATTTCCTTTCAAAAAGTATCGATTGTCTCTTTGTCGTAAGCCCTCGACAATTCCAGCTTTATTTGTCTAGACAGAGGCGTATTGAACATCGCCACTTGAAAGTTCCGCGTTTCTATGGGAGAGACAGCTCGTCCTTCGCCGAGGTTTTATTGTTGATGCTTTTGTGTGGGAGGCGTTTCTGACAGTGCCCTTGCACTCAACGGGAATGATTTATTAACTGTGGCTGCAGAATGACGGTGAAACAGCGACGGCAGTTCGACCCGGTCGGTATGTAAGAAATGAATAACTTTGCAAAGCGGTTTTTTTTTTTTTTTTAAAGAACGACAAACTAACTAGCTTAAGTGGGGTTCTTTAACTTATTCGACCTACCGGCCCCCGTAGTGTAGTGGTTAGCACTTCGGATCATGGACCGGGAGACCCGGGTTCGAATCCCAGCCGAGACAAGCGGGATTTTTCCTACCTAGGTCGGCTCCTACCCAGAGCGGGTGTGCTATGGGCCCAATGGGGAGGCTGTTGCCACACAGCCGAGTTTCACCCACTTCACGGGTGCGACTTTGGGGGTGCTTCCCTTAGTATGACACGTCGTATGATGTGGATGATTACACGGCCGGCACCGCAGGTGCCGTAGTTCCCGGGCCTGGTTAATGCCGGGATATTTATGACAGGAAGCGTGGAATGCGGCCCTGTCCCGCAGTCCCAAACCACATGGACCTCCATAGCATCATCTTACTATCATCCTCATCTCCATCATCATGCATAATAAAAATTGTCCCAGCTTCCGAGTCCTCCGCGGGTTCCACCCATGACCTGGGAGGAACACCACAGGAGCTGGCAAAGAGTTGGGGCAGCAAAAAAACAACAAAAAAAAACCCCAAACTTATTCGACCTGATCGATTTACAGTCGTGTTACCGCATGACTGGAGCCGTACTCAAGTGTTGTCTGATACTGTTATGAAGAGGAACTTCATTAAGATCAGCCTGTGGTGTGTCCTTGCAGGTACGCCTGTATCGCTGTGATCAGTCAGTCTGAATGAGGAGTAAAGGAGCGGGAGAGAAGTGTGTGTGTGTGTGTGTGTGTGTGTGTGTGTGTGTGTTTGCAGAATTTTAATGTACTCGTATGTATTTCATTTTCATTGTTACGTTTTGAGCAGACATTTAATTTCCCCATGAGGGATGAATTAAGTAATCTCGTCTCGTCTCGTCTCGTCTTTTCTCGTCTTTTCTCGTCTTTTTTTGTCTTGTCATGTCTTGTCTAGGATACATTCCGATTTTTTTTTTTAAAACATCATAGTCTAGTACTCTTTTGAGGACACATCTTGCAGATGACTACCAGCTCGTCATAGGTGTGATGAACATGTTTTGTAGACAGCACTTTCTTGATTAAGGGTCGGAAATGTGTGTGTGTGTGTGTGTGTGTGTGTGTGTGTGTGTGTGTGTGTGTGTGTGTGTGTGTGTGTGTGTGTGTGTGTGTGTGTGTTTTGACGGCTGATCATCACCGTTGACGTCAGTTTCGTGGGTAAAGTGTCGCATCAAAAACGTCCAGAACAAAAGAAAGTTCCTCTCACATATTATGTAACTCTCCATTTGCATTTTCGGGTTAAAACCTTGTGAAACAAGTTTGCCCACTCGGTGGGCGTATGTCCATGCATATCACCCAACGTGTTAAAAATAACCTGACCAACGTTTTATACAGGTTCCACGCCCTTTTGCCATGTTTACTAATACGCTGGAAATACTCTATCTTGATGGTTTGTAGAGCTCTTAATGCGATACAGTGCTGTCTACACTCTGCGCGAGCGGTTAAAAAGTCAAATTCTCCTACTTAGCGGTTGACCGTGCTGACAAGCCTTTCGCTCCCTCCTTGTGTTAGGTGCGTCATTGTGTACCCTTCTGTCGGCTTAGTTCCAGCCTTTGAGATGCTGTCACTGTGCAGGTGTCTAAGTGGCGTGATGCTAGACACACCAAAACAGCTCAAGACGATCTGTAAATTCTTATTTTATTATTATTATTATTATTATTATTTTTACTATATGTGCTAAATAACAGCCCATTATTTGTACAGTAAGATGTGTCGTATCTTAATTCACTACCGCCGCCGGTCTAATTAATTTTAATTATAATTAGTTTGGTAATTAAGTCTTGTTCACACAGGTTTGTTTTACGTGTTAAGTATTAGTTTGGTAATTAAGTCTTGTTCACACAGGTTTGTTTTACGTGTTAAGTATTAGTTTGGTAATTAAGTCTTGTTCACACAGGTTTGTTTTACGTGTTAAGTATTAGTTTGGTAATTAAGTCTTGTTCACACAGGTTTGTTTTACGTGTTAAGTATTAGTTTGGTAATTAAGTCTTGTTCACACAGGTTTGTTTTACGTGTTAAGTATTAGTTTGGTAATTAAGTCTTGTTCACACAGGTTTGTTTTACGTGTTAAGTATTAGTTTGGTAATTAAGTCTTGTTCACACAGGTTTGTTTTACGTGTTAAGTATTAGTTTTGGTAATTAAGTCTTGTTCACACAGGTTTGTTTTACGTGTTAAGTATTAGTTTGGTAATTAAGTCTTGTTCACACAGGTTTGTTTTACGTGTTAAGTATTAGTTTCCTATTTTTATATAGAACTGATGCGTTGTGTCCTTAATTAGCTGGACTCTCAATGTTTGGGTCGTGAGTTCGAATCCCGGCCGGGGCCAAATATTTGTGTTGGCTTTTTCATCGCTGCCCCGTCATTGACATCACCCGTATGTGGTGGAAAAGGACGTTAAACCCCCAAACACTGACCCCACCCCCATCTTAATTAGCTGACGTTATTTGAGTTTGTTCGTCTGACTATATCAGTCAGAGATAGTTAAAGCTTTGTACGAACTCTTTACCTTTGCTTACCTTTCATCTTTTACCTTTTATTTATTCTATGACCCCCCCTCCCCCCCCCTCCCCGACCGAAGACAAATGTGACTGTAAAAGGACTTGAACTGAACGAACTAACTGTGAGCATAACAATCGGGCCTTTAACTGTTGTTTTGTTTCTTTCCTATTTCAGGTGTGCGAACAAGAGACAGTGCTCGTCCGTTCTTCACCCCGACACCTGAAATAACCACAGATCGTGGGCAGCTTTGCGTGCTGCGGACTAAGTCTTCGGCACATCCCGCTGTTCTGCCACATTGATTTTCCTTGATTGGACGTACGGCTCCAGTACAGACAGACCACTAGCTTCGCTGTCCTGGCCGCGGACACGTTTCGCTAATTTACTGGACTTTGATGTTCGTGGGCGTTCCGTTGGTGACAGCTTCTTTATACACGGACGAACCTGTAGCAGCGAGGTGTACGACATAAGGACGAGACGGACTCACTCGCCAATACATACAGCGTCCCTGTTGGGCAGAGAGGTCAAGGACGTCTGGAATTTCCGGTGTCTGTGCACGTGAAATATGCGTCATGCGAACATTTTGAGCGAGGCCGAAACAATGAGTGGTGGTAAGTGGGCTAGACAGTAGCGATATGTGATACTCAGGCATGAAAAACGGTCTCCTATGAAACGAAGAAGTCAGATCAGACAGAACGCCTGGAGAAGTTCGTAGAGACCAAGAACCAGAAGTGTCCATGAGAAGGTAACTCTTTTTAACCAGAGCCAAGGACGATAACTTCCGAATCACCCAAGAACCTCTACTCTTGTGAGATCAGTTTCGTGGTGTGACTTAATCTTCAAAAGAGTTCTGGAGAAACGCGAAGAACACATCCACACAGGTGACAATTTTCCACTAGTGCACGTGAAATACGCCCCATGGCAAAGTGACACGGCGACAGCGTCAGCAAGAAAACGAGGTCAGCACGCGCAGCCCTGTGACGTCAGGCACGGGAGATGTGGAGGGATGGCGGGGGAAGCAGATACTCCGTGGACTGTGACGTCACAAGACAGGAGAGGGGAGGCGTGGAGGAGGAGGAGGCGGATTACGAAGATGAGGGTATGTTGCATGTTGCAAGGGACACAAACTTTTTAATTTAATATACATAGGCCTTTAATTAAAAAAACAAAAACAAAGAAAGTTTGCCAGACCATGCCATCTGTTTTGCTCATTATGCCACGGCACGCAGTTGGCTGAAGTCTGGAGGCTTGCCCCCTTTTGGGGAGCCGGGGTGGCCGAATGGTAGAGCGTTGGACTTCTAATGCTCGGGTCGTGAGTTCTTATCCCGGCAGGGGCCAGATATTTGTGCTGGCTTTTTCATCGTTGCCCCGTCTTTGGTATCACCCTTTGTGGTGGAAAAAGACGTCCAACCCCCCCCCCCCCCCCAAACACCACCACCCACCCTTGCCCCCTTTTGATTGCCAGGAGTGGAGTCGTCTATTTGCCAGTCATGGAACTGGTTCTTACACGTGACAGTGTTCAGCGTCACCGTACAGGCGTCTTTACCGCCTTCATGTCGTGTCCCCTGGCAGTATTTCTGGCTTGTCCCTAATACAGTAACAGCTACGGCTTATCTCCTACAAACAGCTACAGCTTATCTCCATTTCATAATGGCCGGACAGACCTGAGTGGACCATGCAGTGACCTCAAGGTCACATTGTATACACCGCCCGTGCCCTGACCTCCTAGCTGCGTTCGTGTCAACATGGTTATGCCTGGGCAAACATTGTGCGCGATTGATCTTGGCTGGGTGCTCTTGCACTGCAGATTGGCAGAAGTCTAGCCCAACCCTGAGAGATGATCAGTCTTGTGTCGGCGAAGTAAGATTATATGGCTGAAACGGTTGTGACAAACTGGCAGCCATACGTCAAGACCTTAGAGAAGGATTGGATGAATTTGGTCAATGGGTCAAGGACGTTAACAGCGAAGAGAATCTAGAATCCGTGATAATAATAATAATAATAATAATGATAATGATAAGCTCATTGATATAGGCGCTTTTTCCCAAATATAATTATGGCTCAAAGCGCCGCGAGCAAAACCCAACATGCACGCTCACGTGAATCGCACGCATTCTCTCATACACTGGACATGAACTCACGTGGTGCGAAGGGCCAGCTCAGCAGTTAAAGTTTCGGGATTTGTAGAGGTGCATTTATTTCTTAATTTTGTGGGCTGAACATTTCCAAAGCAAGGGGGCGGGGGGGGGGGAGAGAAGCCGGAGTGCCCGACATACGAGAAGGAAAAATTCTCCGTCCCGATTGGGACTCGAACCTGACCTCTGGCATTGGTGACTATGTCTTAACCACTAGACCACCGACCGCCCCGATGTGGTGGGTCCTCGTGGTAATCTATTTCTAATAACCTAAAACAAGCAGTTGACTTCATGAAAATATACACCAAAGAAGACGCCAAAGACCACTTGCAAAAGAAACAAACAAACCCCCCCACCCCAAAAAAAACAAAAAACAAACAACAACAAAAAAAATAAACAAAACCAAAAACAAACCGCGTAACCCAATGAAGACAATCATTATGATTTAATGCCCTACTGTCCTTTTAAAGTCAGTGACATGATTTCTACCCGGAGGCAAAGTGTCAGTTTTCCCAACAGCATATCGCTGTCTTTTTTTCTACAAGTTCTATGATGCGTATTCTAATGGGTTAATTTCAATCGAATGCTGGACATTTTTTTGTTGTTGCTGAATCATTCAGGCTGGGCCACTATGTCTGAAGTGCTCGAGCAATATTGACTGTTTTCACGGCGTAGTCGGACAAAAAAGCTACACAATCGCTGTGACAGTTCCGTCACTTTCTATGTGGTACAGCACCTTGGGTCTTCGGCCAGCACGAGTGGCGAAGCAGGGCCCGCAAGTAAAAGTCGGGGATTAGGGAGTATAGCCCCGAGTTAGAGTCTAACCTCGAACTAAACTAGCTCTAGGGAAGAATTGTCTTGGTTTTTTCTTTTCTTTTTGGTTTTAAATCAAGAAGCGGGCCCCATTCCACCATGGTGCCTATGCCGTTATAGAAGGATTTTTGTCTTTCTTTCTTCGCTTCCTTTTTCATTAAATTTTGTTTCGGGGTTTCTTTTGTCCTAGTCTGGGTTAGGCCCGTAGCCGTGGGTTGAATTAACCTCGTTCTACATACGGGCCCAGGAATGTAAACTGCAGCCAACTAGATACTTGAAAGACCACATGACTAACCTACAGTTTCAGTGGCCAAAACACCTTTAAATAATCCGCTCATAATAATATTAATAAAACATTAACTGAGAAACAATACGCAGAAAGCCACTTGTTGACAGTGACACACCACGCGTACTGTGTCGTCTGCCCCGTGATTTAGATACAAGGAGACGAAACATCCTGTATGATGTCCGCTTTTTCACACGGATATCCGTTCAGGATGAGTATCCATAATGGCCAGTTTCCTGGCAAGTAATCCGGACCAGGCTATAGGACTGACCGAGGAGCGGGTGAAACGTAATTAGGCATGTGTCGATATATGTCAAACTTACCGCACCTTGAAAAACCGTACTTTGTACAATTAATAATAATAATAATAATAATAATAATATCATCATCATCATTATCATAGCAACACACACACACACACACACACACACGCACGCACGCACGCACGCACGCACGCACGCACGCACGCACGCACGCACGCACGCACGCACACACACACACACACACAGAGGCGGAACGTGGGGTGGGGTTGGAGGGGATATATACAGTCGGCAGTCAGAGTCTATGTAGAGTTCGTTAAGTAGAACCACAGACAATTCTGGTTTTGACCTTACAATACTACAGCATGTATATCGCTGTAAGATTAATCAGCTGGTTCAAACCACTTTCATTGTTTACATTAAACTGCTTCTTTTCCGTTAAATATCATTCCCTTTCACAAATATATATTGTTTGTCGGGATAAGACATGCTTGTCTGCACAGCTTACACTGACAGCTCAGAATAACAAATCAAATTGCAGCCATTTCTTTTGAAACCCACTTTCTAAACTTGCTTCTAACAGTGGCTACCGAGGAATTTGCATGAGAGCTTTTCCAAGGAAGTCACGATTCAATACTGCACGGTTTACAGACAATGATTTTTCCATCTCCTTTGACATTTCCTCATACCGCCAGCACGATTTACGGCCTTGAAGGTTCTTAGAAGCTATATCACGCTTCAGTGATTTTCAGGTTTCTTTGATTTTATGCATCCTGCTTCCGTTATTTCTGCGTTTCCTTCTGATGCAAATGCGTGGAAATTATACAAAGTTTAACTGACGTCGGTTCTGTCTTTAGGTGTTTCTGACAATTGTTATGGGATGTACGGTCGACTTCACAAAAAGCTGGAAATTCAAGCGTTGCAGACCTCATGAAGTAAACCGAATTTCATTTTGTTTCTTGCACATTGTGCGTTATGAATAATCTGTACAGTTGAATTTACGTTGTTCTTTGTTCAGGATCTTTGCTTGTTACCAGAAATATCCGTCCTCTGCTTGTTAAAGGGCGTGGGGATGGTGTGTGTGTGTGTGTGTGTGTGTGTGTGTGTGTGTGTGTGTGTGTGTGTGTGTGTGTGTGTGTGTGTGTGTGTGCGCGCGCTGTTATTTAAAGGCTTTATAATATTCTGATTTATATTTATGTATTTTATTTTATTTTATATTTATGTGTATGTTGTATGTTTCAATTTCAAACTGTGCCGAGGCGCCGTGGTAACCTGACTGTGTCCATACTAAAGCGTTCTCTTTTGCACGGTATTGTGTGCTAAATAATTGTGTGTGTGTGTGTGTGTGTGTGTGTGTGTGTGTGTGTGTGTGTGTGTGTGTGGAGGGCAGGAGGGTCGTGATAGTTCAGTTCTCTGAGCATCGACCAGAAATTTTCTGGGTTTGAAGCCCGACAAGGCTAAAAGTTGTCCCGGTGATCCGTTATTGAAAGTTGATAAGATTCATGAACAGGGAGACATTATACGTCCCAACACCCACTAATTCCTCTTCTTGTCTGCACTATTTGTATAGCTGGGATGTCCAACTTTTTAATATGAAGTCGACTGGACATCCCATAACAATTGTCAGAAACACAAAAAGACAGAACCGACGTCAGTTAAACTTTGTATAATTGCCACGCGTTTGCATCAGAAGGAAACGCAGAAATAATGAAAGCAGGATGCATAAAATCAAAGAAACCTGAAAATTACTGAAGCGTGAAATAGCTTCATAAAAACCTTCAAGGCCGTAAATCGTGCTGGCGGTATGAGGAAATGTCAAAGGAGATGGAAAAATCCTTGTCTGTAAACCGTGCAGTATTGAATCGGGACTTCCTTGGAAAAGCTCTCATGCAAATTCATCGGTAGCCACTGATACAAGCAAGTTTAGCACGCGATTCTAGTCTCCAAACTGTACTTCAAGTAAATTAACGTTCCGAAGTGGAGCATGCATTGTGCTCGGCCACGCGTGTCCCCAGTCGCCTCATGTCAACCGCCCCCTCCTTACAGTGATGTCTTTAGCACCGTGATGTTCCGTCATTCAACATCAAAGGTAATCGATGTATGTAATTAACGTACAGAGTATTGTACTAATGACTCTATTGTGTTTTCATGTCGACAGCAAATCCCAAGTCAAGCATCTGTTGTTTACAAGGATGTCTGGCTGCTACTGCCGTGGGATTCTCCTTCTTCGTTGGTCTCCCTACAGGTAATAATCATAATAATAATGAGTATGGTATAGGCGCTTTACCCAACTTCACGAATAGCGCCGCGAACTGAACCCAACACGCACGCTCACCTGAATCACACACATTCTCTCACACACTGGACATAAACACAATACAATCACGTGGTGCGAAGGGTCAGCTCAGCTATTGAAATTTCGGAATTTAGAACTGCATTTATTTTTCAAATTTGGTGGGCTGAACATTTCTAATGCAGAGGGAGGAGGAAGCCGGAGTACCCGGAGAGAACCCCTGACGATCGGCCCGAATGAACGGTGCCACATACGAGAAGGAAAAATACTTTGCCCCGAGTGGGACTCGAACCCCTGACCTCTCGCATTGGTGACAAGTCTCTTAACCACTAGACCACCGACCGCAGGTGATGATGATAATAATAATAATAATAATAATAATAATAATGGGTATATTTATTAACTCAATTCCTACCAAGTAAGTTTGGGTTTGTGCACCAGTGGCCTAAAAAAAAAATCATAATTAATTCATTATAATGGATTTAAATTTATCTTGTTGCCCCTTGATTATACTCGTGTTTGCTGCAGTAAGAGCCGTCAAGGAACCGTTAATCTTGCCTGATTTTCGCATACAGGGACAAATAAAAGCGACATAAAAGGGACAGAAATCACTTAACTTTGACAAAGGACGACACAGGCCAACGTTTCGGCTTTCGCCTTCTTCAGGACATAAACAAATGGGACATACAGGGCCAAAACCGAAAAAAAGAGCCAAAAACCTGGGATACTCGTGCGCGGTACTAAATGTGTTAATGCGCCAACTCCTGAGGCTTTAGGGGGAGCCGGGGTGGCCGAATGGTAGAGCGTTGGACTTCCAATGCTCGGGTCATGAGTTCGAATCCCGGCTGGGGCCAAATATTTGTGCCGGCCTTTTCATCGTTGCCCCGTCTTTGATATCACCCGTGCGTGGTGGAAAAGGACGTTAAACTCCCAAACACCCACCCCACCCCTGAGGCTTTAACGCTTTACAGAAGAAATTAACACAAAAATAAGAAAAGAGACTCAGTCTATTCTAAATATAGACATACGTAAATCTAAAATAATGACAGTGGAAAGATCATCACACATAAAGACAATGATAACCAAACACGCTCAACCCCTGAGCCAAGACACTAATCACGTCTTTCACCTCTGTGTCACGTACGCGGAAAATCCTCCTCCTCCTTCCCCCCCCCCCCCCCCTCCACGAAAAGTACACGCTCATTGTCAATTTTAGACGGCGAAGTGTACTGATCCCGGGATGATCTCTACTCCAGTACGATAAGCTGCACAGATTCAGGGGGCTTAACTTCGGTCCTCACAACCCAATCCTGTACCCAAAGCATTGACCACTCGCATCGATCCACTGAGCTACTGGGGCGACCAGGCAAACAAATGCTCCGCGAGAGGACTACGGAATGTGGAAAGCTTTGGCAAGATCAATGCGAGTTTAACCTGCGGCGGAGACCGCATGAATAAGACAATCACTGTATCTGAGTGGTCGTTATGCACGGACACGTGCTCTTCTCTGTGTTTCAAAGAAGGTTCATTTATAAAATAAAATTAGTTTAAACTCTTCTGTTTCTTTGAGCGTATGCTGCGGACTGGTTTATTGCACCTAGGAGATGATAAGTTTCAATATTTGCTGTATATGCGCTTAGTATTTATGTTTATTTAACCTAGTTGTAATTGATATTTGTTTTCTACGCTTTTTTGTAATCGGGAGTTCGATAAATTAGCATGAAGGTGCAGCGTCTCCAGCGTGTCCTCGGTTTATATTGCCCAGTAGACCTGGGCCCGTATGTAGAACTCGAGGTTAATTTAACCCACGGCTATGGGCCTAGCCCAGACTAGGACAAAAGAAACCCCGAAACAAAATTAAATAAAAAAGAAAGCGAAGAAAGAAAGACAAAAATCCTTCTATAACGGCTTAGGCACCATGGTGGAATGGACCCGCTTCCTGATTAAAAAAAAAAAACAAAAAAAAACAACAGAAAATTGAACCCTAGAGCTAGTTTAGTTCGAGGTTAGACTCTAACCCGGGGCTAAACTCCCTACCCTGACTTTTACATGCGGGTCCAGTTCGCATCATTTGTCCAGCGTAACATTTTTTTTTTCACGTAGTGCAGACACACTTAGCCCCGAAGTCGTCTTTGTTGCTTGCGCGGCTTTAAGCCTTAAAAATTCACTCATTCACTCACTCCCTCCTGCATCTTTCAGCGGTGGTTGGGGGATGGTGGTATGGGGTGCAGGGCCTTGTTTGCTGAAAGGAAAAAGTGCCGGCCCCAGAAAAAGCTTGTCACAGAGAAACTAATTACAGCTGATGATCGGCAAAGATTCACATTTAATGCGAGAAGAGGCGATGTAAAGCGTTATCGATCAGAAGACAACGCCAGCTGTTCTGCCAACCCTCTGACTAACCAAATATGCAGTTCCACAGCCAGTCGATCGTGTGATCGACCGACCACAAACCAGCCAATAGAATAGAATAGAATAGAAGAGAATTAACTTATTGCCAAGTGCTCCTTTGCCAGGCAGACGGGTATACGTGTATCTGGAAGCTCGCATCATTGTCTGTCACGAAGCCAAGCCGGTTTGGTGCCTCTGGTGTTCATAGCCTCTGAGAAAATGACAATGTTTAAGTTAACTATGGACACACAGGCACACAGACAGACGACGTTATGATTACTACACAGACTTATTTTCTCGCAGAAGTGGGGAAAACCCCAACCCCAACAACAACAGCACCAGCAGCTACAACAACAACACCAACCAACCAACCAACCAACAACAACAACAACAACAACAAACAACAACTAGAATACATTTTGGTGTCGGGTCAGCATGAAATAAGAACTTTAAAATGTTCTCAGCAAAGTTGAATGTTCTCAGGGAGTTTCCGACATGATCACGTGGTCAAGAGTTGTTAGTCTTATAGCGTGTCTTGCTTCCATCTGCCACGCAGTCCTGTTGTTTGGCATACATGTCAAAACCAGCTGTTGGCACAGCCCGTTCATATAATACGTATAGTATTTCCCTTGATTAAATCCGGGAACATATGGTCTGATCGGTACAGATGAACCGTCCTCATAAAGCTATAAAGCAAATGTCTAGCTTGTCCTCATAATATCATCGAGCTCAATAAAGCTAACACTTGTAAGTGATTTGCGATTCTATATTTTGCATGATTATTTTGTCCACGGGCGAAAAGTACGATTTATTATAGACTGATTCACCGTTGCCTGCTTCACACACACACACACACACACACACACACACACACACACACACACACACCCGAGCACTCAGAACGCCGCCCCTCCTCCACCCCCCCCCCTCTTAAAAAAAGGAGAGAGAGAGAGAGAGAGAGAGAGAGAGAGAGAGAGAGAGAGAGAGAGAAGAACAACAACAACCACAAACACAACAACAACAACAAACCTTTAGCTTTCCAGATATCTAGACGGTTTTCTAACACTGACGATCTGAACCGCAAAACCCACCCACATGAAAAACAACCACACCAGTTCTGCCCACTATTCCGTTTAATGGAAGCACTCTGCTGAATCAACACCAGAACGGAAACGTAGGGAACAGTGAAGCTTTCCTGGTATTGTCTTGTCTCCGTGTGATATATGGGCGTCCTCTGAAAACCGCTTCTGTCGCTGATGCCTGTTGGTTTAGCCGGGCATCAGTACGCGACGTGACCCATCGATTTTAACTCCACAGTTCAGGCAGGGCGGTCACGCTTGGCAGAGGGCGTACATATTTCATGAGGGGAACAGGGTTTGTTTTCAAGTTTATATTGGGTCTGGTAGGATCGGCTGGCTGGGCTTTCGCAACTCTGTCTCTGTCTCTCTCTCTCTACTTGTCTGTATGTGTGCTTGTGTTTCTGTGTGTTTCAGTGTCTGCCTCTCTCTCTCTCTCTCTCTCTCTCTCTGTCTGTGTTGAACGGCTGTGTTGAAGTGTCTTGTTGAACGGCTCATACTCGTCAAAAGGCTTGATTGCTCGAGGCGTGCCCCAGGGCTCAATCCTTGGGCCTCTCCTTTTTTGTTTATACATCAATGACCTACCGCTTCATCTAAGTGACAAGCTGTCATGTGACTTATTCGCTGACGATGCGACCATTCACACGCCTGACAAGAACATCGACACAATAGGCGAACGGTTACAGCAGGGCTTAAGCGACGTGTCTGATTGGTGTCACCGAAATTCTATGGTTCTAAATCCAGCTAAGACGGAATGTATGGTCATTGCCACGCGTCAGAAACATCAGCTCAACCCACTTACGCTCAGCCTGTCTGTCCAAAACCAGCCCATTAAACAAGTCACAGAACATCGGTTACTGGGTGTTATCATTGACAGTCAGATGAAATGGCAAGCGCATATAGAAAAAGTCTGTAAACTTGTGTCAAGAAATTTATTTATGTTGTCAAAACTGAAATACTTTATTGACAGCGATTCTCGAAAATTGTTTTATAACGCCAATATTAAACCCCACATTGACTATTCGTCCACACTCTGGGACGGATGCAGTGATGTCCATTTGAAGAGACTAAACTCCTTACACAGGAGAGCAGCAAAATTGATCCTTCCCGACCCCACACTAACAACTGACCAGAAACTCCAAAAGCTAGAAATGCTCTCTCTTCCGAAACATCTGATCTTAAATAAAGGTATGTTTATGTTCAAAATCCGCAAAGGCGTCCTGCCAGAGTACATCAGCAGCCTCTTTACCTCGTCTGATCCACGCTATCCCTCATCAACGCAGCGCTTTATACCGCCACGTCCGAGAATAGATATTTTTAAATCAAGTCTCTGCTTCTCCGGTGCCTCTCTTTGGAACAAACTCCCTCTAAGCATTACTAACAATGGATCGCAGACATCATTCAGGAAAAGTCTCTTCAACCACCTGGCATCAGAAACTGCATAAATTATTTACAACCCATCCGTCTTGCCCATTCACCAAAGTTCACTTCTTACCAACAAAACCTGTCACGCAATTTACATAAACAGTGATACACCTGCGCTAGTTCCATGAGTATGTACATCATAAGTGATACCATGATTTTGTGTATAACTATGCTTGCCGCGCGAGTGCGCATATATATATATATATATATATATATAAGTGTGTGTGTGTGTGTGTGTGTGTGTGTGTGTGTGTGATTTCCTTTTCTTAGGTAACTTTTGTCTCCTTCTCTTCTTAGTCTTTTTTTAATTTTCTTTTTTTTTTATGGTAGTGTAGCAACGGCAAGTTTGAAAATGGTCTTTGTGTGCCTATAACTTCTTCCGTTGTAAAATAAAGGATCGTTATCGTTATCGTTATCGTTATCTCTCTCTCTCTGTGGGGGAGCCGGAGTGGCCGAATGGTAGAGCGTTGGACTTCTAATGCTCGGGTCGTGAGTTCGCATCCTGGCTGGGGCCAAATATTTGTGCTGACTGTTTCATCGTTGCCCCGTCTTTGATATCACCCGTATTTGGTGGAAAAGGAGGTTAAACCCCCAAACACCCACCCACCCCACCCACCCACCCACCCACCTCTCTCTCTCCCTCCCCCTCTCTCTCTCTCTCTCTCTCGCTCGTCAGTATCTATGTGTACCACTAGTACATGCACCAGCTAACCGATTTTCTCGTTCCACAAAATAAAAGGTCATCGCTGTCACCTAGTAACTTGAGAAGTAGGTCGCTTAACAATAGAACGCATCGCAGGCCCCCCAGAAAGCGAACGCGTTTTTTATACGCCATTAGAATTGACTCTCCGCTTCATCAATTTTTTTTTATGTTGCTCCAACTCTTGGTCATGTCCCGTGGTGATTCCTGCAGGTCGTGGATGAAATCCACGAAGGGCTCGGAAGCCGTGACAGTTTTATGTGCATGATGATGAGGGCGAGGATGATGGCATGATGACGCTTTGGAGGTTCATGTGGTTAGAGACTGCGTGACAGGGCCGCATTCCGGCGTCAGCCAGGCCCGGGAACTACGGCACCTGCGGTGCCGGCCGTGTAATCATCCACATCATGAGATGCGTCAGTGTCAGCTGTGTGGCAACAGCCTCTCCCAACTGGGGGAGCCGGGGTGGTCGAATGGTAGAGCGTTGGACTTCTAATGCTCGGGTCGTGAGTTCGTATCCCGGCTGGGGCCAAATATTTGTGCTGGCTTTTTCATCGTTGCCCCGTCTTTGATATCACCCTATGTGGTGGAAAAGGACGTTAAACCCCCAAACCCCCACCCACCCGCCTCTCCCAACTGGGCCCATAGCAGGCCCGCTCTGGGTACGAGCCTCACCAAAGCTGGAAAAAAATGCTGCTTGCCTCGGGTGGGATTCGAACCCGGGCCTTCCCACTGTGCTAACCACTACGTACACTACGGGGGGAGGGGGGGGGGGGCTGGGCGGTTGCTTCGTCAGCATATTACCGGAGTGCCCCCGATGACAAAACCCAAACGAACCAGACGCGAAAAGTCCGATGCCCCCCCCCCCCCCAGCCGGGACTACGACATAATCCGTTCAAAACAAAACAAAACAAAACAAAACAAAACAGCTGGTTTGTTTTAGTAATAACGACAAACTCTCCCTAATCTTTGTCACTGACTAAACTTAAAACAAACTCTTCGGGTCCTTGTCTTTGTTTTTGATCTGATGGGCCGGGAGGTTCGAGCGGTAGTGCACTGGACTTTAAATTCTGTGGTCGTGAGTTCGAATCCCGGCTGGGGCCAAATACTTGTGCTGGCCGTTTTTCTCGTTGTCCCGTCTTTACTATCACCCATAAGTGGCGGAAAGAATATTAAACCCTCAGACACATATCCTTGTTTTTTTTTCTCATCATCTGACTTGTTCATTCTTTTTTCTCTCTCTCTTCCTCAGGCATCTTACTGGTCGTGTACGCCAGCAACAACGACGACATTGCCCTGGTGTCGGCGGGCACGGTGCTGGTGGCGCTGCCCCTGGTGATGCTGATCATCGTCACCATCCTCTGCCTCAACCAGCGGCGACTCGCCAGACTCCGCAAACTGGGCAAAAACAAAGTGACGAGCTCCACAAGGAGAAGACGCTCTTCACGGACTAACACCTCCCCCGCTGCCTCTGCTGCTGCTGTTGTCACTGTGGGTGCGGACACTGTTAGCATCAGCACGGCAACAACGACGAACTCCACCATATCTAGCAACGAGGGCAGTCCTCAACAAGAACGATTCTAGTCACGTGGACTTTACCGGCAGATCTGTAAATGTTGCTAGGTTGATAATACCTACTGCACACGCTGCGAGCGTGCGGAGTCTTCGCACAATGGTCGAACGGCTTTTCCGTTCACACGCTAAGAGCGTGCATCAAGCGAACTGCGCCACCGGCCTGGCGCTGGACAATACAGAGAGAGCAAAAGCGCGCGATCAGCGTCGATTGACTGGCGTGGAGAAGGAAAATAGGACCGTGTTTTATTTACTGGCAAGCCGACGGCGTGGCGCTGCAGTGCCCCTGGAGAGCCGATTTAGTCGGCTGGGAGTGTATTTTATCGCTGGCAGGCGTGCAAGATTGCCACGTCTGCCGGCCCTCTAAGGGGTGTTGTCGCTTCAGCTCTGGGTATGGACACTGTGGGCATGAACACGACCACAACAACAAACTCGAAGATATCTAACAGCAAGAGCAGTCCTCCACAAAAAAAACCGATTCTCGTTACATGTACATATCCAATAACTAGGCCCATAGGCCGTGCTGTGGCTTCCACTGTTGATGTGGACACTGCTAACATCAGCAAACTCGACCATGTATATAGCAGCGAGAGCAGAAACGATTCTAGTCACATGTTATGGTCATGATGTGCTTGAGCCGAAGAAGAGTGAGACTGAGTGGAAGGGGGCGTTGTTTCCGCCATCAGCTACTCAACTCTCAAACAGCAAGCTCTGAAACAACTTACGCTTACGCACATGCTCTCATCACACAGTGGCTGAATACGTTTATTTTGCTGTTTTACCTGAATTGCAATCAGTTTTGTTAGCATGACATAAGGTGCTGGAGAAATCCACTGAAATCTGCCCGAGACCAACTTTGTGATCATTCCTCGACGAAACGTGGTTTAACAGCTTTCACACATGTGACGTTTACACCTCCATAAAACGATGCAGTCATAAATGTAAATGTAAACGTGTTTCTTTCATTCGATCGCTTCCATGGCTGACTAAACACTTTCAGCACGACCAGTCTTGTAATACATAAAATCATGATATTTATGTACATCATACATGTATAGAATAGAAGTTAGCACGTTAAGGGGCATGTGGGTGGGTTGTTGGGAATTTAACGTCTTTTTCCACCACGTGTGAGTGCTATCAAAGACGGGGCAACGAGAAATAGGCCAGCACAAGTATTTGGCCCCAGCCGGGATTCGAACTTACGACTTGAGTGTTGAAATTTCAACACACTACCTTTGGGCACGTTAAAGATCCTGCCGGAGAGTGTGTGATTATACGATTATGACCGTTAAACCTGGCCGTTTTTTTAATAGATATTTTTAGAGGGGAGCCGGGATAGCCGAATGGCAGAGCGTTGGACTCCCAATGCTCGGGTCGTGAGTTCGAATCCCGGCTGAGGCAGGTCTTTTTTCTCGTTGCCCCGTCTCTGATATCAGCTATACGTGGTGGAAAAGGACGTAAAACTCCTAAACACTCACTCACCCTTATATTCTTTAGAAATTAACATCAGTACACGACCCAACCCTTGTGCTTGAAAGTTTTCGCCATCGAATAACGTAGGAGCAGAGAGTAATGACTAGTGCGAGTAACACATCATATCGACTAAAACTGTAAGAATGTATGTCATGTCTAGCCAATGAGGTGTGCCTTTTGAACAGCCAAGGAAACAATGGCACACATTTCCCCCCAGCATTGCACTCTACACGGACCAGGTGTGGAACCCCAGAAGACTTGACGCCGTCTGAGGGAAGCCATTGTTCCGTGGAATCTGGGAACATCTGGGCCAGCTTGCCGCCAAAAGAGACGGAACGTTTGGGAGGGATGAAACAGTGAGTCAGAATGTGTGCCTTGTGGTGCCTCAGAGCTGGGTCGTTCGTAGTTTGGGTAACCCATGAGTGATCGGGGAAGTCACAGCCTGGGTTAGGGATCCAAGCGAACAAACTTTTTGGTGGCTACATCTTTTGCGTGGTGGCTAAACACAGGAAAACGTCAGGCTAATGTGAGAAAAAATGGCAGCGTACCTTAGCTGTACGATGATGTTTACTAGCTGAGCTTGACTGAAGTTAGAATGGGATCCCCTATTGCGTACGGCGAACCTTACCTCGCAGTGTTAGCGTTGGACATTTTCCACTGAGACACGAACACACTGTATCTTGTAGGGGTAAAGTGTATATTTTCGCGTTACTCAGCGTCAGTTGTGTCCTATCATTATATGAATATTGGTCCAGCCACCACAGAGATAGTAATGTGTTGATTTTTTTTTTTTCGTATGGTTGGATCCATGACCCTCGATTACAGGAGAGGGACATCTTGACTAGGTCGTTCGGAACGTATCGGGGAGAAGGAAGAGTGAAAGAAGATGGTTGGCGATAGCGGGTGGCTAACGGGTACCGAGATGGTCCAGAGTTTTGCCCGTACGGATGAAGAAGGTGATGTACAGTATTTCATGAGACCAGATAGGTCGACCACACTCCGCGTTGAAGATTGCACGGCCGCTCACAAGCCGCTACATGTTTCGCGGAGCGGTAGTGTAGCACTAAGCGAGAACGCTGCTACCGGGGAATAGGAACGCCGGCTGTACGCCATGTCACATCGTGCACTTTGACTACTCGTCGTGTCACTCGTACGCGAATAACAGACGCTAGACGTTTTGGGTGACTTGCCCTGGATTATGTCCCTTTCGTGCGCTTGAGTCATCGTATTAGTTCTTATGTGCAGACTACTGATCGTCAGCAGAAATTCAAGAAATTGGTTAAAGCGCCGATACATACTCAATTATTATTATTATTATTATTGTTCATGGTTTGGTTCATACCCATTCTTTTAGCTCATCTTAATACAGATACTTGCACATTTTATCTTTTCAGAACTGGCCTCTGTGCATATGTTTGTGCTTTTGTGTCAGCAAGTCAGCTGCCTGATTTTTTAAAATTGATAAATACTTATGTAAGATGTGTCATTAGATGTGATTTTTTTTTTTACCTTCACTCATTGTTATGCATTTTCTCATTACCTACTGTGTTCTCTCGAAGCTAAAGCTTTTCCCCTCAAAAAGCTATGGCAGAGAAATGGATTTTTTGATTCTACATAATCGAAGAATGCCGTCAAACGTCCAAGGTCGTCTGGCATATCGTCCTGGTCTAGGGATTTGGGCGTAACTGTATTTTTTAAAATAGCGCAGGAGACGTGTAGACTGCGTGTTATCCTGCGCTATTCTCAAAACAGAACTGCGCCAAAATTCTATGACAATTCTGATGTTTTTACACCACGCACACGATCTCCAAGATTCAGGATCTCTAGGTACAGGTTCTGTAATTATATTTTTCGCCGTACGCCAACGTGCGAATCGAAAACGCTTAACTGTTAAAGGTCTGCAATCTTAACAATAAGCCACAAAACCTGTGTTTGCTAATAAAAACTATCCGATTGTGCAAAATACATGTACAGTCAACTCTGTCACAGTTACAGAGTTTTCAGCGTTCCTGAAATCCGTAAAAGCCAAGGGGAGGCTGATTTCAAGCTCAGTTTGCGTTTTGACACTGGCAGTGGCTAGTCTTCTCGAGCAGCACACAACACCCGTTAGACGTTGTAGCGATGTGTCTCACTCACTGACCAAAAGCACAGTGAAGTCACCGCAAACTCACGCTCTGGTTTTATAGGGGTCTCTGAAGCGCTGAAAACTCTGCAACTGTGACAGAGTTGCCTGCATTATGCACACGAGTCGCAGTAAAACAACAACAACAACAACAATAACAAAACCCCACAAAACCCCTAAAACAACCCCAAAACAAAACAAAAAACAAACACAATGTTTGCGGCGTTTTGTTAAGATTGCAGACCTTTAAGCGATCTCCGAGATGCAGGATCTGTATGTAGGCCTACACTCTGCACCGTACGCCAGCGTACGAATCGAACACACTTATCGGTTCACTGACATGGCCTGAAATCCAAAATGCACTTACCGCTTGCGTGTGTGAGTCATGTGAGAGATTTTATTGTGTCGCATCTGTACGCTATCTGCATGTTGCGATGACACTTAGTCGATAAGTGTGTGTAAGTTTTATGACGGCTGCATTCAAAATGTGGATGTGCTGGCAATGTGATACATTCAGTTATTGCCACGGTTAGGTTACACGGCAAGCTGCGGCACGTGTTCAGCGGGAGGAGAAGGAGGAAGGGGTAAGAGAGACATTGGAGGGGGGTCAGAGAGAGAGAGAGAGAGAGAGAGAGAGCAGAATCAACGATATTTTATTTTTCAACAGTTGGGGTGTTGGCCTAGTCACAGATATTGTCATTTTGTATACCTACCGTCACTGCTAACAGGGGGGAAGGAGGGGGGGGGGCGGAGAGAGAGAGAGAGAGAGAGAGAGAGAGAGAGATTTGACGTCAGCACAGCCTGCCATTTTCTGTGATATTACAAAGGCTTTCAATTGTCTCCAGAGTCCATTTAATTATTTATAATATGCTGTTCAACTTCCAGATTACGCTGTGCGTGTTGTTCACTTACAAATGTTCTCTAGCTCTTGTTATCTTCGTGAGTTCGTATCCCGGCTGGGGCCAAATAATTGTGCTGGCTTTTTCATCGTTGCCCCGTCTTTGATATCATCCGTATGTGGTGGAAAAGGACGTTAAACCCCCAAACACCCACCCACCCCTCTTGTTTTCTTCCTTTTTTTTTTTCTTTTTTTTCGTTCGCCACAGGGAACTGATGAGCTGTTGTAGATCCTAAATGTTTAAGGGAAAGAAATCCTCTCTGTGCCGTGTCAGTTTTGTCGTTTGGTGTCAATTATCAGTGCTAACCATACGTTTGTTATATTGAGATCTGTAGGGTTAATAAACGCCAAAAGCATTCAACCGTCAAATAGTTAAATGGCCTAAGCGCATATCAAATACATGACATAGTTGAACTAACAGAATAGCATTCTACTAACAACCGGCTGTAAGGCATGCTAAAGGGAAATAACTCGACCGAACACCATGGATCCTTAACGGCTTACTGGCTGAATGCAGTCCCCTGTGAATGTGTACACCGCTGTGTTATCGTCTGGGACTTCTTCCATTGACGTCAGTCAAGTGATTCAAGCAGTTTACACAAGAGCACTAAAATCAATACATGAACATGTTCTGTACAGTTCTGCACTTACAGACAGGCACGCTGACAGACTGGGTTCAAGCTGCTGCACGATCCACTCTCTTTCACGACAAAGTGTCAGCAGACTG
>JACVVK020000091.1:970000-977500 GCA_018292915.2 Batillaria attramentaria
CTAGGCCGTGATCACAGTGTGATTTTGGAAATGTTAACACCCTCCCACTCACTCCCCGCGCACATACGCACGCACACACGCTTGCACGCAAACACACGCGCACGCGTACACACACACACAGACGCACAGAGAGAGAGAGAGAGAGAGAGAGAGAGAGAGAGACACACACACACACACACACACACACACACACACACACACACACACACACACACACACACACACACACACACACACACACACACACACACACACACGCACGCACGCATACACACACACGCCTACAGCTTCTCCCGCATTTTTCAGTCTCAAAGTTTAGTATCCTCTTCCTCGTAGCCCGATGGCGCTGCACTGTAGAGACACATTTCCCCTGCGAAAGCGACGCGATTTTCCCGAGAACGATTATGAAGAAAAAAAATCCCTTTTACCAAACATCAAAACACTCATCTGTCCACCCGTGGAGCGTTGCACTTTCTACGCTCGAGTTCGAATCCCGGCTGGGGCCAAATGCTAATTTGTGCTGGCCTTTTTCAAGTTGGTGTCACCCGTATGTAGTGAAAACGACCTGAAATCCCCAAACGCCCACCCGCCCACTCTCAACTTTCGTATTCTTGAGCAGACCTATGACATTTTCTCTTCATTTTGCAGGACAATTTCAGCACGTCTGCCTGTCTGTTCCAACAGAACGAGTGTTACCTTCAACAGTTTTAGCAGGCAGTCAAAGCAGAAACTTCAGATAAGATGAAAAGGCAAAAATGTCAAACGCAGCGAGGGGGAAAAAAGAAAGAAAAAAATCGATAAGGCTGACAGGCAAGCCACGTGTTTCGACGTCTCAGTTACAACTTTCACGGGAGATATAGAGAAACTGATTCCTTTTGAAATGTCATCTAAATATGTTTCAGGTAGCCTTGAACGTCTTGTTAGGACACAGAGTAACGTCAAATGCACCAAATGTACCAACTGGTCCAAACTGCATGAAGTTTGTGAGCTTTAAAAAAATTGCTCGTTACCATCAGGTATGTGTAACTTGTTTCTACACTCCCCCCCCCCTCCCCATATTCCTGTAGCTTATAGATTTTTCTTCCTTTGCTCATATTCTCGTATTTTAGCAAAGGCAAGTTCAAACATGGCATTTCTGCCAAAACTTCTACCGTTGGAAAATAAAGTTTATTGTCATTGTCACTGTCATTGTCTTTGTCAGGAAGCCATGATGCATAGCACCCCCCCCCCCCCCAAGAAAATCAAGTAATACATTATCACACAATTCATGTGGTGTGGATTATGCAGGTGAAAATCTAGTGGATGTTCCATGTGTTTTGTGCTTTACTGAAATACGCATGGCGGTGTCTCCGTGTATGTTCAGCACCAATGGTGTAAATTTCGTAGAAATTCCTGCGTCATGGTGATCAACTGCTGCACGACAAACTGAAATTACTACCGGAATTACCGTTGGCAGAGCTAGCAGCTAGCGAGCGTTGAATATTAATTGCTGGAATTCTGGGTTCGACCCTCGGCTTTGAACCTAACATTTGTGTTTCGCCTTATCCTTGTGGCTCCGTCTGTCACTGTACCATCTCACATAGTTGGCTTCCACTGTGACGTCACCACCATCTATAGTCTCACCCACAGTTTGGAAATTTGGGGAAAATTGAAAATTTCCTGATGTCCTTTTCCATGTATTTGGCAATATAGCTGTCTAGGCTCTTATGAAATCTGTTAGAATCACGCTAAAGATGTACAGCTGAACCGACGATAATCAAACCAGGGAACTACTTTGTTTCTAAGGAACTACTTTGCGGCCAAAGCGGATGCGATCAATGGTTGACATAGTGCTTCGGTTCCATTTGGGTTGTTTCGTGCCTCTCGTACTGCGGAGAGGTTTCGGCTGCTTCCGAGTCAAACACGCAGCGCTTGGACATTTGTGGGTCGACCTAGTTGTGGGCCTAGTGATTACCAACAATGGCAGAGATAAAATAAGAGGCGAAATTGACGCGTACAGTTTGGTACCATTCTTGTGGGGCGGAACAACTAACCGAATGGCTGTGCTATACTCCACATGAGTGGTACGTTTGGCGCTTGTGTGGGAGACAATAGACGGCTCGTAGGAGGAATGTATAATCTTTAACTGAAATAGGTGCCGAGAATGGCATATGCTGTCGGGAATACAAGCATGAGTTATGGAATTTACCTAAAACACATGGCTACAAGATTGTTCAGTTCACTGTAGATTCGATGAAGAATGAACTGAAAGTTCAGAACACATGGTATGGTGTGGTATGGTATGGTATGGTATGGTGTGGCATGGTAGACTTCTCCTCGGCGCACATATCCGTCTCCTGGCGCCGCAGGGCTGGAGGATGAAGCAGTGAAAGCCTGCTGCCGCTAAGCGCTACTTGATGTGCAAAACTCCACACTGCTATTCACTATGGTGTGTGCGACAGTATTTCTGTTTTTCCACGCCACTGGCCACAGCCTGCTCTTTTTTTGAAAGGTGAACGTGGGGTTTTTGGCCTGCACTTGATATTTGTGCGTGCGTTGTGTACACGAGGGCGTGACAGGCACCGTAAACGAGCCTGCACATGATTCTGACTCGACTTGGAATGAAAAACTCCAACCAAATTGGTGCCCATCAGGGATCGAACCAGGCAGCTTAGGATCCGAAGTAGGATACCTTAACCACTAGACCAAATCACGTGACATAATTATTATATACATTATTCTCTCAGTTCCCCCCTCCCCCCCTCCACCCCGGCAGTCTGTGCTTTACACAGATGTAGTGTAAATGGCTTACATTGCAGTCACCCACTTCATACTAAGTAAATCCAAAAAGTCACTCCTAGTTCGTAAGTCTAGGTTCAACTGTCATGTATTTGACTTAGTTCATGAAACACTGTTCGATCACAGTTATCAGCTACGGCATCAGCAGACTGTCTTCCGCATCGTCTTTGTACTTGCACTGTCTTGCGTTGGTCCATTTTGCCAGTCCTCATGGCTTTAAATTTTGTCCACGCGTGTATGAATTCAGTTTGGCAACAGCAGATTGCTTTTATGTGTATGTTCATGCGTTTGTCTGATTTCAAGAGGCGTGCACCGTTAAACACTAATTCCACACAAAGCACTGTCTCATTACTTATTAACGCACTCTGGTGAAAGTAAATTACAGGTGACAATTGGTTCACGCTGGTCGATAAAAGGTCGTTATGTGAACGTGACCGACAGTAAATAATTAAACAGGAGTACCATAGGGAGCACAAACTGCTTTTGTCAGTGTGTGTGTGTGTGTGTGTGTGTGTGTGTGTGTGTGTGTGTGTGTGTGTGTGTGTGTGTGTGTGTGTGTGTGTGTGTGTGTGTGTGTGTGTGTGTGTGTGTGTGTGTGTGTGTGTCTTTTGGGGGTTAGTACCGGTGGACGAACCCTGTGTTGTTGGAAACGGATCAGTAGTGTAAAGCTACCAAAACTAATGATCCCACCCCCTACTCCCACCCCCCCTTCCCCCCGCTGGCAATACCCAATACACGTTTTCTGCTGCATGATTTTAGTGATTGTAGATGTTTTGACTTTTCTCCCATTTCTTCGCACGACCTGTATGTGGAAAAGGACGTTAAACTCCCACACACCCACCCCACCCTCCTCGCACGGCCAGGCAAATACGCCACCTACTCGCACTATTTGGACGGACCCTCAATTCTTGCTCCTCGCATATTTCGGGCTCCTCGTAGACTTTCAAACCACCTGCTTTACCCCCCGAGCTGTTCTCCCCTTGCATGGTGTTGCTGCTGATAAAGAGATTCTGGAGGCATTTGCCGAAATTGGGCGATATCGATGTTGTCTCATCGTAAATTAGCGTTTCATCGTACACCTTCAGTTCAAGTGACACGGCTGACGTTATCCCCCGCGCGTAGCTCCTGCACTCTTGACTCAGTACTCGCCAGAACCACTCTGAGTCCAGGCAGCGGTCAGAAGCAGGACGCACAACTTGGCATTGACCACGCACAGGGACTGGCCTCCTAAAGAGACCGGCCGATTTTTGGTGTAATATTATCGACTTTCCTCCATAACTCCGCACGGGATGTCTCTCGCTTCAGTACATCTGGCCGGTCCGTGGGACTGACGAACACAGCACGTCTCATAGCTTAGTTCTGGCCTTGTTTACTTCGGAACACCATTAACCGGATTTTCTATTAGCGAGATGTGTGGTGTTAGCATTGGGCTCTTTGATGATTAAAGCTCAGAGCTTGTTTTGTGAGCGAAATATACAAATCATCGTTATCATCATCATCATCATCATCATCATCATCATCATCATCACCATCTTTATTTTTCCTTCTTCTTCTTTATCATACACACCGTGGAACGAATATTAATAATAAGAAAAATGATAATGATTATGATGATGATGATCTGTGTGTTTGCCAGGTAACATTATTTTCAGAACGCAAGGTGACCTTACGTATGCTGTTGCGTTTTGTCTCCAAAATGTTGATGGCAATACCTTTCATGGGACATATATATATTATATGCTTCACCTGCTTTGTGACGGGCCACTGGCCTCAACAATAAAGAACTGAACTGAAAAATTGAAATGAATTCTATGCATGGTTTGGGGGAGCCGGGGTGATCGAATGGTAGAGCGTTGGACTTCTAATGCTCGGGTCGTGAGTTCGATCCCGGCTGGGGCCAAATATTTGTGCTGGCTTTTTCATCGTTGCCCCGTCTTTGATATCACCCTATGTGGTGGAAAAGGACGTTAAACTCCTAAACACCCATCCACCCACCCTATGCACGGTTTGGGTGATTTTCAAAGACAAAGCCGAGTTGGACATTTGATTTTTTTTTACGTAAACAAAGGTTCTACAAGAACGGACTTGATCTGATGGCCTCATGATTATGAGTAAGAAATAAAGGAAGTGATGACATGTTGCTATGATGATGACTATTGGACGGATCTTAACGGTTCGTCTAGACAGCAGTTGTACTGAGTCCCCCTACCCCAACGACTGACTAACTTTAAACACCCCCCCCCCCAAATTTCATCAGGTTTGATCTAAAGATATACACAGGCTCTGAGTTTTGGATGGATCTCAGGCAATGTTACGTCTAGACATCATTTCTTCTGAGTCCCTACCCTAACGTCTAGACATCATTTCTTCTGAGTCCCTACCCTAACAACTAACTTTAAACAATCCCCTCCCCGATTTCATCAGTCGTTCGACCCAAAGATATACACAGGTTCTGAGTTTTGGGTGGATCTTGATGGCTCCTCGCTCCATACATCCTGCAGTTCTGCTGAGTGCCCTACCGTAACAACTAACACATACGCGATGGTTGCAATACTGTCTACCTGGAACTGTTGCTGTTATGTAAATGTTTTTTTTTTTTTTTTTTTTTTTTTGCTGTGTGTATATCTATGTGTGTGTGAAAAAGAAAGAAAAACAAAATTTTTAAAAAGTTAGGAATAAATAGGTAGGCCGCATGTCACGGTATCAGAAATGCTGAAACGGCCATTTGCTTTCGAAGTACATTCCGAAGTATGGAAACAAACAAACTTTAAACACACCCCCTCCCCTCCCCGCTTTCATCAGTTCGACCCAGAGACATACACAGGCTCCCAGCTGATCAGGAGCCATGTTGGATCAGATACCCGTGTCAGCTCCTCGCCTTGGCCACTGAGTGAGTCGCGCGAAATGGTTGCTATCCCAGCTCGCGAAAAACGCGACAATCCATATCACTAGTCACAGCAGCAGGCCATGTAGTCTAGCGCAAGCACAGACCGAGCACTTTACTCCGAGGGCTTTCTCTCAAGGCAATCGAAGATTCTACGTAAGCGGACGAGGACTTTGTAACGGGCTGCAGACTTTCTGCAGCATCACTCTGCACTTGCCACTTATGTCAGTTCAGACGGCTTACTACTGCATCAGCGATACCTAAAAAGTGCGGACAATGTTGTGGTCGTTTGTTATTGTCGGACCAGGAGTGTCTGGTCGAAAATACAGCGTGTGAAATAATCGACCCCTACACGACTGGCTGGCACTTACATTTCTCCTCTACCTATCAGATGGACAGAGTGCAGACCGATGCCTGTTGTCTCTGGCAATCGCGCAGAGGAACGACTGCAGGGCTGCTTTATCTAGGTCAGTTCTCGGTGTCGTCTGCTTCGGTTTTCCTATAGGGGGGCGTTCCGTTGTCAGGCACTAGCAGTCGCTTCTTTCTCTCGTTCTGAGACAGGGGTTGTGTGGGGTTCTGCGGCTAATTCGTGTGCAGCAAACTGGAATGTTCATTTTCTATTGAGCAGAAATACGTGGTAAATTACCCCGGCCTCCAGAAAATTGCAAGTCGTCTGCAAACACGTGAAACGCTGAATGGATTTGTTCCGGTTGAAAATACTTCAGTCGTACCAGACGCTCCCTCTTCTCATTTGTCTGGCGTTTTGAAATTCAGCACTAGAGAGGAGCATGTGCATGTGCTCCCCGCCTGCTGAGAGAGAGTGAAAACTATCTGCTGCAGAAAACGAAAGGGTTCTCTTTATTCCACGGAGTCAGGGGGCGGGCGAATTTCCGCTTTCTATTGAACCGTCTGCTCGGTCCTTCTGCCTGTCCTGACACACCAAGCAGCAGAACAGACTCCAGTCTCGCTGCAGCAGTGACTGGAGTGGAAAGAATTTCGTGTTCAAACTGACAAAGCTGCTTTATGAGGGAGAGAAAGAGAGAAGACTCTTCACGCTGCCAGTCGTCCGCGGTCTCGGAAAGTAAAGCGGGGAACTGTCGCGTGTGTTGAAGCCGGTCAGGGAGGCAGCTGAAACTGAACGACTGAACGCGGCAGTATCGAACAGTCAGTGGAGGTGGCGTAACTGTGTTGACGGTCGGCTCAGACAGAATGTCAACAGTCGTTGGGAATGTGTAGCGTGCTGCCGAACGAGCCTGACGCAGCCTGCGACCCCCGATAACTGATTGTGTGCACGCGGGGAGAATTGAGTGGAACACAAACCCCCCAGCTTCGAGTCTCAGTGTCACCGACTGTGACACAGGCCAGTCGACTCCGTGAACTCAGCAAAAGATTATTTTGACACGGTAGCGGAGGACAGGCTGCGAAAGGCGAAGGGCAGTCACAGCACTGTAGTTGAAACAAGCTGTGTCCAACCGTTGCTACACTAGACAGCCCCGCCGGGCCGAACTGCCTTGTGTTGTATTCGAGAGCATAATAACACGCCTTTTTATTGAGGTCGGCCGGTTCGGAATAACCGCTGTGCGACTCAGGGGGGAGTGGTAGCATTGTGACAGGCTGTGCAAAGTATACATGTGTGTCGTCACAGTGTGTGCTAAATGCTCATCGAAGTGAGTGGCACACAGCGGGTGTGTGATTGTGTCAGCCGAGCAGCAACGAGTTTATTACTGGCACGACTGACTAAGCACGTGTGTACTGACGTAGTGCATCAGCCATATATATACACACAACAGCACGTGTTCAGTTGTGAAGGCCCGGCTTTTACCTGTGAGTGAGTCAGG